>JAVSBS010009446.1:11797-24102 GCA_033124195.1 Coracias cyanogaster | reverse complement strand
CGCCCCCCCGCGGAGGGGGTTGTGGGGGGTGCGGTTTCAAAGCGACCCCGCGGAGTAACCTGTTGTCTTACCATTATTTTTTTTGACCTTTTTTTTTTTTTTTTAACGTATCAAAACGTTGCCATAGTCCTTAAAAAGTCTTGAAGTTACCACTGTGCAGGTCATGAACTGGTGTGTGTTTATATCTTCGCTAAGGACTAAATTAGGGCTGATCTAGGAAAGCAGGTAAGGGCCTTCCCATGGCGTGTGAGGGATGGTGTGTACAACCTTGGGAGCTGAAGCACGCAAGGTGTTCCAGGTATCACCTTTTCCTTCGCACCTGGCTGCTGGGAAGGGACAGGAACATCGCTGTGTAATCTGGCCTCCTTCATCAAACGGACATTTCTGCTGAGCGTTTCTCAAAGGGAAATATGACATTGAAAGCTGCTCAGCCTACAAAAAATAAAAATGTGTAAAAGATAAAGGACGCCTCTGCCACGTAAATTATTTTAGAATAATGCCCATATAATGTAAAAAAGATAGGTTTTTTTTTTTTTCCCGCTAGAGATACGTGTCAGACAACAGAATGTGCAAAATGAACAGCTTTACAAATTATCGCCAAATACGTAAAATAATGGAAAAACAGAGCAGAGCATTTCCCGGTAAATTTTTAATGTTACTTGTCTTAAATAATGTTGTTAATAAGAGCACGTCAGATAGCAGTAAATGTAAAGTATAATATTCCAGAATAACTTACTCTAAACCAGTGAGTATGTCTGCTCTTTCAATCACCCGCCAACCTGCGCTGCAATCCATTTGCAGGTTGATGGTGCTGCCAAGGGACTGGATTTCTTACAAGGAAGAAGCTTTGAACAAACACATTTCATTTCATCTGAACTATTCAGGGTAATTGACTGGTAGCTGATTTAATAAAAAAGCTGTTAGAATTTTGTATCTGGATCCGTAGCTCTTGCTAAGTACAATCAGTCACCGAAGGGCTCAGTCCAGCTTTGGAGGCCGGTTCAAGTTTTGTTGTGGCAAGAACAGTGAGATTAGACTTCATCACATCTCACTGCATCACGTTTATTGTTTATTTGAATCACACTACATTTGTGATCGCCACTGGATTTTTTTTTTTTTTTTTACTTTTTGTGATATTAATACAGTTATTTTATGCAAACCCAGTTGCCCACTTGGCAACGTGTGTCTCCTTCGGTACAGCTGCAGAGCACGGGCGACCGGCCGATCCTACCTTCTCAGTTTCCTGGCACCGCGTGTTGTCTGGTCACTGTGCTGTAAAACCACGCGTTTGTATACCTAGGTCTCCTTTATGCCTAAGTTAAGGTCAAAAGGAAAATCATACTGGCTGCAGGATCAGGCCCTTAATTCTAGCACACCGTGTACATACAACATAAGGCCTCATTATACTGTGAAGAATGAATGCTTGGAGTTCTGGTGTGTGGTCTGAGGTAGTATCACTGGGCTAGTACTTCGGCATAAAAATCAGTGCCACCGAATTGATGGACTCTGAGCTTCGGTGTTCTGGCTGAAAGAAGTCCTGATAATTTTTATTTTGCCAGAAACAAGAAAGGCATGGAAACAGGCAGGTGGGTTGGAAAAATAAGGCTTTCTCTATCTTTTGGTGGGGTTGTCAAATATAGACCAGCTACCTAAGAAAATGCAGCATAAAATGGAGGAGAAGAAAAGACATAAAATGGAGGAGAGGACAAAGCTCTGAGCTGCAGAATTACAAAGGTAGAGAGACCAAGGCTCTAAAAATGGAAGGTCACCCTCCAAAAGTTAAAACTGTACACATACGGCATGATTGCACGTCACAGGAATTTATTCTTCAACACACCCATATTGTTTATAGCATATTGAAATCTATAAATTAAAATACCTTTAAAGGCAAAACAATGACTAAGGATTCATTGTAAGGTTATGTAGTACATGTAAGTTTAACTAGTTTTCATTGCAAAATTTGTATTTTCAGTTCCCCTACCCAACCTCTCAGCCTGGCTCTTTTTCTTTCTCTCATTTTCCCTCCAGAAAGGACATGAGATGAATTCAAACTGTCGGACTGCTATCAGATTTTACTACTTGTGCATAGCATATACGCATTTTTAAACCCTGTTCGGTACAGTTTCCCAGAGGAATCTAAACTGTATATTGAATAAAGAAATGATGAAGGAAAGGCATTATTACTTGCATATTAATTAATCAGGGATACAAACTATCTCAGTCCATGCAGGCTAGTATTTTTTGCAGCTTGTGCTTTGTTATTCAAAACAAAATAACACTACTGCTCAAAATGAAGGGAAATCACTTAGCATGTCCAGAGGACTAATTCATAAAATTTAAGAGCTGGCATAAATATTTCTGAAAAGTCTCAGGTTAGCATTTTTTCTTCTGTGTATTGCTCCTCACAGACTTAAGAGACAGTAATTTAAGATGATATTCGAGTGTCAATTTTCTGCAAAGTTATTACTGACTTCCAGGAGTTTAATCCACGCATTAAGGGAACGGCCCTAGAACTTTATTTTAAGCCAGTACCGAGTCTTCTTTATTGTAAAATATATTTTACTGAATAAAATGTTTGAAGCAGATAAGAACCGTAAAGTAACTATTTTGTACAAAATTTATTTCTTGCTGGATTTATATCTGAAGGAAAAACATTATACTCATATCAGTCACTGACGTGACACAACATCAAAGAAAAGGCGTCTGCATACCCCAAAAGGCCCAGGAAGATTTCTCTCGTGTCACAGGCACAAAAGTGCAATACAGTAAATAAAATACCGCCTTGAACTAAGCCATTATGTGGATTATTTATGTGGTACAATAGACAGTCCTCATATCTGCTGGAACTGCAGTATTTTTCACATATTTTTAAAAAAAGTTTACACTTCCAGAATTTTGTGGTTTGTCTTAATTTCAATAAATGCATTGTTTGGCTGCAGACAAGGATTATTCAATAAAACATACTTTGTTTGCTCACAAATTGTTGCAATAAACAGCTAAGGTAATTAGCTTTTTAATTAAATATGTGAAAGCACTTGGTTTATTTCAGTAAGGTGAAACCTATAGTTGCTGAATACATTTTTAATCAGGTATTTAATATTTTTTATTCTAAGTTTAATCTGAAAGATGTTTTTGCTACTAAACTGTATTTTTGTAATTATTTGCCCTTTGATGAGCTTTGTTCTTACTTGGTTTTAGCTTCTGTTTGTCAAAACTTAAAATCTTCTGATTTTCCCTTCATACATAAGAAAAGCCACACATTCTTGGGCTGTAAAAAAAAACAACCCTTAGAGCTTTATAATTTCTATTATACATTTTTAAGCAGTTAATATTTCACTCCTTATTTCGGTAGTCAGGAATAGAGATAACAAGAGAAGTACCACTTGTTTAAGACATCGTTGTTCCTCTGATTTCTGACAATTCAGGAAAGTCTTACATGTCAGAGAAGTTCAATTTTCCCCTTATTTTACTAAAACATGTAACAGATCAAAACTCTAAAAAGGTTATTTGCATTTATATTTTATTATTTATTGTCAAATTAAAAGAAATATAACAGGGACAATTTGTACACTTTGTGTCTAAGATCACACAAAAAACTGAGTAATAAAAGTATGTAAGTATTTAGGCATGTAAGGAAGTGTTACTGTGATACTAGATAGTATGTCCTCCAGGATAGCAGCTTTGTCTTTTTCTGTGTTTTAACATATTTTAAAGTCCTTCTAATTAAGTGAAAGTCAGTGAAAGTCCTGTATTTACTGAATTTTCGGTCATACTCTCACAGAGAAATAAAGCTAGGTAGTTCATAATGTGTCTGCTCTTTCCTGAGATAAAACACTAGTGTCTTTGACTGAATTAATGGGAGTTTATAAATGAGGCCTATATAAGAGATGCCACCTTTAATGTCTGATGGAGAAATACAAAGATTCCTGCTGCTTTTTCCTGTCTACTCCTGTGTCACAGACGAACGTAGTTTGTCATAATCGCAAAAATGCTAGGAATTGCCCTTTAGTGATTATATTGGTATTCTCTCTTTGTAAGCAATATTTTTTGATAGTATCTTTTAAATGAAAATTTTTGCTACTTTTCAAATGACTTGACATCTCTTACAGAAACTTCAAAATTGTACATACTGCTTGTGCTACTCAGGCAGCACTCAGATACAGACATCACACATAGTACCTGAAGTTCTTTACATTTAGCCTTATTTTTTAGATTTATTGAGAAAAGTCTAATCTGTATGTGCTTTTAAACAGTAAACCAAATACATCTGAAATTTGTTAATGTTTTAAGTAAGCCTTTTTATGTGTTTATATGCTCAGTGGTAAGACTGTAGCCTTGCTGGTGGAAGTCTGTAAGGAGGATATTATGCTCTATTGTCAAGAAGCATTCACCGTCTGTCACATTAGTGCTAGAGGTGCATACAGAAGGGTAATTCTTATAAACTGACATCCAGAAAATGCAAGTAAAAATAGACAAACCTCACAGGAAAATTAGGCTGTATGTTTTAGTCGCTATTTGTCTCCAGACGTTTTGTGTCAGGACACTAAAATGTTATTCAGTATAGCACCTAATTGGTAAAATATTTTTCGTTTATGTAACTAACTGAAAAGTTATTTTCTTAGTTCTGCACTTAGCTTCTTATCAAGGTAGATAAATACAGAAATACAAACTCATCAGTTATCAGTAATCCAGTATATTAAAGAGAGGCATGGTATAACATTTCTAATGCTCTTTATACAGTTCAGCAGTACCAAGCAGCAAAAGTTTCTAAATCTGTTAACATAAGATGCAGTTTTCATTAAAAAAAAAAAAAAAAGTTGGAACAAATATTACTGCAATAATGAGCACTACGTGGCTTTTTTTTTTTTTTTCCCCCTAGAATTAATCCTGCTGTTTCATGAAAACATTTGATTCTGGTCATAAAGCAAGGCTTACATGCCAAAATGATAGATGCCTTAACAGAGGCTTTGATAAATAAAATCCTGCAGACCTTGGCATTCGCAGTTCCCTTTTGGCAATAGTGAGGAATGGCTGAGTAATAGTTAGGAAATGGACTTATTTAAGGTGGTTTATTAGGGCTAGATCTGCAGCTAGTGTAAATCAGCATATCTGCCTTCAAATTACTTATATTGCTTTGTGTTAGCAGAGAATCTGGCCCATATCCATTATCTAGAGGGAATATCAACTACTACAAAGCATACTTATCTAACCAAAAGCAAACGTAGTGTGCGTAGCTCATTGATGTTTCTTGTAACACTTATGTTAACCTTTATAATGTGATAAAAATCTGGCACAGTTACGTAGGGTTGCAAATGATCTTACTTTGATAACATCAACAATTATAAATTAGCATTTATTGCTTTTAATACTGCTTCAAATTACATTGATAAAAGGTTAACCTGATATTGATGAGAGTACTAATAATTTGGGACCTTGCTGTTGCTCTAATTAACTTTACTGGGAGCAGAATTAGGCCTCTTCTCTGAAACAGATCTGCCTATCAAAGTAGTACAGAGGGTTGATTTTCTTATATATAGTGTATTTTTTGTGTTCTCTTTTGGTGAACATATTTTATATCTAGCGGCAACCACATTTTACAGGGCCACTAAGTTTAGACTCCTGTCTTTTACATATAAACAAGCGTGTTATTCAACCCAGTAAAATCACTGAGAGGGAAGTTCAGATGTAGGCTTCTGCAGAGTCCAAGCTAAAAATTCTACTTGAAAAGAGTACCCTGTGAGACTGAGAGTAACATAACAAACCCTAGCTCATTCTTCACTTGTTTGGCTCAGTTAATGAGAGAGGAAATTTACTAGTTACCAGAATTTTGAGCAGTAAACACTGCGTCTAAGCAGTACCTCAATTAGTCCTTGTAATACTCCAACCATTAGACCCGTTCAGTGGCTCTTGCAGCAATAACTTAAAGGCAAATCAGAGCATTGAAACACATGAAATTTTACATGTGCTGAATTGTCTGACACCAAGTTTATTTCAGATTGTAGAAATCGTTTTGATATTAAAAATGCAGCCGTGGTTTCTGCCCATTTTTAAATGGCAAATGACATTATGGTCAGTCTGAGAAAAGAAAGAGAAATTCTGTGGTGACCCTAAGTTTATTATATTGGCAATGCCACCGAAAACGACGAATGTCCATGTGCTATCTGTTTCATGCAAGATTTATTTGTTGTGAGAGAAAACCCTGATGGTTGGTTAGTGAATTAGGTCAATAAGCAGTAGGATAGTGATAGGGGAGATTCTATTGCTCTTGGGGATTTAGGCTTCCTAGCACGACATTTAAATCAATAGGAATCATCAGCAACCCTAATCTGCCCATACCAAATAGCACTGGGCCTGAGGTGGTGGAGAAAATTGGAAGAGATCCTGGGAACTTGTTTGTTTGTTTGTTGTTGCTGTTGTTTTTCTCTGAGATAATTAATTAAATGTGTTGTGTAGATGCTTATAAAAATATTTCATCGATGTAATGTATGTGGTGTTTTATTAAAAATACAGTATATTTCTAAAGGTAATCCTATGATCATCATCACTTCTTACTGGTGCACTTATAGAACTCTTTATTTTTGCAAATGCATCTGCAACCTGTTAAAATGTATACAAGAAAGAGGCACAAGGCAAGATATTCCTATTACAGTATAAACAAAATATTAAGATCCTGGCTTGCAACCGCTAGTATTAGTTAACACAACACAACGTTGATGCAGTCAAAATGATAGCAGAAAGACAGAATTAAAATTATAAAGCTATGTATAACCAATATGAAGAAGTGCAAAAAGCCCATATTTCTTAGGTGAAGTGAACACTTTTTCTCCAGTAATAACTCAAATTGCTGGTGATACAAACCCAGAACTATGTAAGTGCATCAATGAGATGCAAAGATAAATCTACGTTGTGTTCACATTCTATATTTTTTCAGAGTACGCAGGAATTTGAGGTGAATATGTACTGCCATAGCTGCACTTAGAAAGCTGGGAAACAATGCTCTTCTAAAAGAAGGGTTATGTTCTTGATCTATTAGTAGCAGTCAAATATAATTTAATTTTGGTCAGTTTGCTGTGTTAAATCCTGAATAATACTTGTTATATAGGTGATAACAATTTTACACAATACATTATAAACCGTGCATCGTTGCAAAAACCTCTTACCTCCCTTTGCCTTATCCTTTGTTTAAATTGTTATATTTATAAAAAGGATATTTTCAGACAAAAGGCTTTATCTTAGACCACCATTCAAAATAAGCGTTAGATACTACACTGTATGCTTACATAGGAACATGTAAACCTTAGAGGGCCACGTCAGCTTGTAGCAGACATTCACTGACGGCATTGTTCTGATTTTGTCAGCCAGGCAGCCGCCTGCAGCACCTACATGGGATGTGTATTTGTTCAGTCAAATATTCCTGCCATTGTGCCATTTTTACAGCAATAAAGTTCCAGTGAGGCCAATTAGGAACTACTAGAGTGGAGAGTGAGCGACAAATTTCAAAGTTTGATCATAATTTCCTGGCTGTCGAACCCCGTGCCCATCTGTTCACATGGCAAACAGCCCACTTGCAAGTGAGCTGGACCTTTCCCCTAAGAAATGAGTGACAGGCAAGAACAGTTCAGTTAGTCTGTGTAATAATGTGAACTATTTTTTTTTCTGCAGGAAGGGTAGTCTGATACCTAGGAGAGCTGGACAGGATTTGCTTCCTTTCACTTCACTGTATTTTTTGACGTGTACGTTGTTAGAAATGGTTGAGTGAAGGAGGAAAGAAAACCAGGGGCTTACTGGTACTGGTTGCTGCCAAAAAGACAGGTTGTATTGGAACAGGTGCTTTGAAAATCTGTGAAAGCCAGCTGAAAGGTGTCAAAATGTGCATAACATGAACCAACAGTTCACAGACATTTTGTGCAAATCTGGTCTTACAAGACAGGAAAAGTTCAGAAGGAAGCCTCAGCAGAAAGTATCCGCCTTAGGAGCAGGCAGCCAGCTTAACAGGCATACCCTTGTCTGCTCAATCGCAGCGTGCCTGATGCTCTCATGCAGGAAGGAAGACAAAGGAGAAAAGAAAAAAAGGGTTCTTCTTGTTACATTTATAACCTTCATTATATTGGAATTGTCAAATCAGGGAAAAAGATATGATAATCTGTTCCTAAAATATGTTAAGCTGATCATCTAACCTAAAAATAGAAGTAGATCAATTGAAACTCTGTAAGCTTTATTTGGGTGAGTGATTAACTGCGGCATGCATGCAGGTAAAATAAAGAAGAATGCATGATCCTTTTTATAGTACCGGTCAAACTAATGCCTGTGAGCCACACTTGTCCCTTGACCTTGTTAAATGTGGCCCACGTGTTGGAGGGAGTACAAGCAACTTTTCCAACACATTCCCTTCCCACATGTTTTTCCTGCAGTGTGCTACTGTAGATAGTTCTAAAACACATGGGAGTACAAGTGGCTTCCCCATGTGTGTTTAAAACCTAACAGAGCTACAGCAGTCAAAACCACATGGGGATAGAAAAGGAGCATCAGGGAAAAAAATGCTTTTCCACTATTTGTGCTTGTGTTCTTCATGTGCTTGGGGAACACATGGGTGAGCAAGAGCAAGACAAAAAAAGACAGGGGAGAGCAAGAGGAGAAAGGAAGAGGAAGAAAGCAGCAGACAGAAGCAAAGAAAAAGGAACAAAGCAAGATGGCATTGAAAAGAAAAAGTAGAAAAGACAAGTGAGAAACAGGAAGGCATTGCGAGGAAAGAACAGGAATTGACAGGGAAAAAAATCAGAGAGAATCATTTCACCACTTGAAAGGATAAAACCAAGTAAGCCCGCCTGTGCTTTTCATTTCAGCTTTATAGTCTGTGTGCGTGTTTAGTTTTAACGAATGTAGGAAGAGGCATATTTTGCACATTCCCCAATGTCATCTCTCCTTTTGCTTTGTCTCCAGATACTGCATCTTTGTTTCTGCTTCTGCTTTCTGTCTCATTCCATCTCCTGCTTCCCCCTCCCCTTTTTCTCTTCTCTGCCTCACAGGCAATGAATGAGATGTAGCATATCATTGTATTAGCAGGGCCAGGTTTTTTCCCAAACTTGCCTTAAAAATGGAATGCCAGTGAGTATGTTGCTATTCTTTCAGCATTTTTTTTTCCCCAAGATGACTTTGTTGAGACAGCCTGAAATCATCAACATAAACTTAAGTGAGCATATAGGTGAAATGTGACTTTTGCTCCATGCTAGTCATGGGATATGGTCATAGTCTCGATTTCAAGGAGCTTTGTAAGAACTCAGTACTCAGAAAGTTTTCACCGTAGTTGGTGAAGACGAAGAGGAGCAAATAAACAACCTCTGATCTTCCTCTCTCACGCCTGGGGACACACATCTGCATCTGCAGCCTCTCCTTGGACTTGCCTGGGTGCACTGCTGTCTGTGTTCACCGCTTGCCCTGCAAACTGTTGTTGGGAAACACGCTTTTGTATGTTGCATAGCAAATCTGAGCACATTTACAGGAATGGACAAGTGTTATATTATCTAATATTATACATGTGGTGTAAACTGGATTGGAATAAAAATTCAATAGCATTGAACCCAATTTTTATTGTATCGTGATTGGGTAATCTTTTGTTCATCCCAGAATTTTTTCCTTGATTTGAGGATGAAGGTAATGTTGAGTTTTTTACATTGCATCTAGATTTATGATTTTTATCTTTAGAAGCAAAAGAAGATTCTTAAAACATGTGTGTACTCTGATTTTGCCCCCACTTTCCTTTGGTTCCAAGTCTTATGCTCAATTTTTCTTTTTCTTGTTGTTGACCTTTTTCAGTTGTAAGCCAGGATCTCAAGGTTTCCAAACTAAAGCCAGGAGCTCAGGAGGATGAACAGCTTTCAGGAAACGGTCAACAGCTCTCAGGGTGCAATTCTAAAGGTCATTTGTTATCACATCTGTTCCTGTCAAGGCATCCTCTCCAAGGCAAAGCCTGTCTGAGAGGCTGGAAACCCTGGGAGGTTCTATGGCAGGATTTTCTCTCTCATGCTATATATGCGACTTAAAAGAGTGCATTCATCTGTGGAGTTCTCCCAGTGTCAGGGAGACCTGTCAGAAACCATTTCCCTCTGCCCTGGTTCTCTGTGGCCTTCATTTCCCAGCCACTGGCCTGACTCTTAGTGCAAAAAACCCTACAGTTAATGTTAGGATTGGTCTGATTTCCCCTGCTTCTCTTGGGGCAGAGTAAAACTGTAGACCATCATTTGGCAAAAAGTCCAAGATTTCTTAAGTGGCTATGAAGAACAGGAGTCAGGGGAGGAAGGAAGAATGCTGGGGTTGCACGACCTGTTAGTTTTGCTAGTGTTGGAACTTCTTAATGCTGAAAGCTGTTCACGCCATGGAAGTTATGGAGCCGATCAGGCTGAGCAAGTCATGCTGCTCAGACTTGGAGGTAGGGTCCTGCTTTGTGCTTCCCACCATCCACCCACATCACTAGGATCACCGTGCCACATTCTACTGGAAAAATGCCATAAGGATTTTGCATATAGAAATTGAGTCAAACATGCATTTTATGGCAGTAATCTAAGTTAATTATTCAAGTTGAAATACTACCATTATATTACTGTCATTTGAAAAAAAAAAAAGAAAAAAGGCAGAACTTGAAATATCCTGCACTGGACCCAAAAGATTATTATCTAGTCCAGTTTTTAAATAGTCTGTGAGCATAGTAAAATATTTGATTGGCTTAAAAAGAATTGTTACATCAGGTGGATAATATGTGTTTTAAAATGAAAGCACATACCAGAGTACTTGTTTACTTTATCTATTCTTTACAGGACAATGTAGACTAATGTTATGGGCCAAAATATCTCCTAGCACAAGCTGGTAAAGCTCGGTTGGGATCTGTGTAGCTGTGCCAATTACACCAGCAAATAACAGTTGTGTATTTTTCTATATTTAATAGATAGACTACTTCAATTAACTAAATGTTTATATGCCTCTGCTCATATTTTGCAAAAGAAATTGTGTAATTTGAAGAAAGTGACAATATAGCAGCTTAAAGCAAAAACAATTTTAAAGCATAAATAAATTCAGATAAATTATTTACCTATTCTAAGATTTCAATTCAGTTTTAAGATCTATATTACTCTATGAATGCAAAAAAAAAAGTTAGGTAAAAGTAGTATTTTGTGGAAGAAGCTTTTGTTCTTGTCTACAAAGAAGGGGTGTTCCCGACCTGTTCCATGTTGCATTTTACATGGCAGACAGAGAACAATAATTGGTGAATTCTGCATCTGTCACTCAAAGAAAACTCCCCTTTCCCTTTTTGGGAAAGTCGCCTAAGGATGATGGGATATGGCTGATAACAGCATTATATTTAGGCAACCAGAAGGTTGTGACAACATTAGCCAGAGTAAGGGAAAGCAGACTAAAAATCAAAATATCTGTTATGGTAACTTTAACTTAACCTATTATTCCTAGATGTTGCAGTGTCATAACTTACATTTCTGCATTTTGTTGCCGTAAAAATACATGCCTAGCCTTGAAATTCAGCACTAACTTTAAATTTATTTGCTATAAACTTCATATCATACAATTAATATTACTGAAGCACAGCAGTTCATCTTTGTATTGGGTTTGCGTTGCAAGGTTTTGGTGATGGGGCCAGGGAGACTTACAGGGGTGGCTTCTGTGAGAAGATGCCAGAAGTTTCCCCTATGTCTGATCAAGCCAATGGCAGCTGGCTCCAGGATGGACCCACTGCTGGCCAAGGCCAAACCAATCAGTGACAGTGGTAACGGCTCTGGGATAACATATTTAAGAAGGGGAAAAAGAAAACTGTGTAACTGCAGCCAAAGAGAGGAGTGAGAATATGTGGGAGAAACAACTCTGCAAACACTAAGGTCAGTGAAGAAGGGTGAGGATGTGCTCCAGGCACTGGAGCAGAGATACCCCTGCAGCTCCCGGTGAAGACCATGGTGGGGCACGTGGAGGACCCCAGACAGAGCTGGGGGATGTGCCCAAAGGAGGCTGTGACCCCATAGGAAGCCTGCACTGGAGCAAACTCCTGGCAGGACCTGTAGCCCTGTGGAGAGAGAGGAGCTCACACAGGAGCAGGTTTGCTGGCAGGACTTGTGACCCCAAGAGGGACCCACACTGGAGCAGTTAATGAAGAGCTGAAGCCCATGGGAAGGACTCATGCTGGAGAAGTTTGTGAAGGACTGCCTCCTATGGGAGGGATCCCACACTGGAGCCGGGGAAGAGTGTGAGGAGTCCTCCCCCTGAGGAGGAAGGAGCGGCAGAGACAACATCTGATGAACAGACAGTAA
>JAVSBS010009446.1:0-11634 GCA_033124195.1 Coracias cyanogaster | reverse complement strand
GTGAAGTTGAGCCCGGGAAGAAGGGAGGGGTGAGGGGAAGGTGTTTATAAGATTTGGGGTTATCTCTCACTATCCTACTTTAATTTGATTGGTAATATATTTTTTTTTCCCCAAGTTGGGTCTGTTTTGCTCATGACAGTAATTGCTGAGTGATCTCTCCCTGTCCTTATCTCGACCCAGGAGCCTTTTGTTATTATTTTCTCTCCCCTGTTCAGCTGAGGAGGGCAGTGATAGAGCAGCTTTGGTGGGTGCCTGGCGTCCAGCCAGGGTCAACCCACTACAATCTTTAGGCATTAATATTACAAGTAAGTGATCTTCTATTTGATAGATTGCAAAATGTCTTGTATATTATCCCTGATTATGAGAATAATTTGATTTGCCTCAGCATAGCTATTAAATAATTACAGAGAGATTGATTGTAGTGGTATGAAGGATTTAACCATTAATAGTTTTATGAGAGATATTCAGAATATAAACAGATTTCATGGCTGTTCTTAACTGGAATATCTGAATATATACACTTCTTTCCCTACAACCTGCGCACATCAGCTTGCCATGAAAATTTCTGTCATAATAGAGATTTCTTTGATTTTCCAGTGCTTCATATCACAACACGTTGCGGTATCACCAGCACCATAGCAATGATGACATGGTTGCATAAATCATAGGAGACAAATGCCCAAAATAAAACACTATAATGAACAAAAAGAGGTGTTGTACATGATGAGCCTGATCCTGTTATGTGATAGATGTCAGTCAGAAAATTTCATTCTGTTAGTTTCAGAGAGGATCAGTCTCCTCACATGTGCTAGAAAGTGTCAATGTTGATTCTGATTCTGGCCTCTTTCTACCAGACACTTCTAATTAGGAGCAAGACCCAATGCTGGTAACTTAGAGCTGGCGCGTAGTTTGCGTTTAGGAGCACATGCAGTGTCTGCGCTTTGGCTGCCAAATCACATTGATTGTCCTCTGTTCATTCACTATGGCTGCTAGAATAACTTATTATGATACTGGACTTCCAAAGAATATATTAACTTCCCGACTCTCTATAGTAATACCATACAGCTGGTTCAAATAAACATTCCAAGCCAGTGCATTTTTCATCTTCAAAAAAATAGCAATCCCAAAGAAGTTTTGTATTTATTCAGTGCTTACTGTCATTGCCTTTGACACCGAGCACAAAATTAATAGTTTAAAAAATCAGAGTTACTCTCTAGGCATTTACATTGATTCTCTCGTGTTGTTCTTCATTTATTTTGTTGACCATTGCAGCCAAAAAGAAGGGAAAATCTGCTCGTGGCATTACTTTTCTTGAGTTATTGCGCTGTTCTGTCTCACTAAAACTTTATTGTTTTTTATACTTTGAATAAAATGTGAATGTTTTTATCTGAAGCAGAATCTATACAAAGAATTCAAGTTGCTCTTGACTCTCTGCCTTACTATTCTGAAATTTCGTTGACGTGGGTAAAAAACCACAACTAGGCAACTAAGTTATCTGCTTTAAACTTTTGCAAACTATTAAAAATTTGTCACTTTGTTTCTTTAATGATTTAATTGTCAGTTCATTTATTAATATTGCTTCTATCAAAAAAGCTGCTGAAATAGAAGTGAACCTTAGGCAAAATCACCATGTAAATAATGAATATTTTGGCTGTATAAGGGCTGAACGTTTGGTCATATTTGATCACACAGTTTTTGTGCTTATATTGTTGTAGGTGCGCTGAGTTTTGGATTCATGAAGAGTACACATGATAAATAATGAATGATTTTGCTCCAAGTATCATTCATCAGCAACATACTAATTTCCACCAGAGAAAATGAGATATATCACAGCATACAGGTCTTCCATTTCTATTTCATGCTGTCATTTATTAAGTGATTTTCTAATGAAAATTGTTAGACACACTGGGTTTCTGATGGGATTATTGTGTCCTAAGCTGTAATTATGGAAAAACTTACGGATGGAATTACAGAAATTATGGAAAATACTGTGCATGTCCATACTTCTCTGAGTTTTGTTTTAATTCTTTAGGCTAGTTATGAAGAAAAAAAGTGATATTTTCAATAAGTTATGGAACGATCAGAGACAGTGAAAAACATATGATACCTGGTTTTAATGAGTTTTCAAAAGCAGGACATTAGTTTTGATCTCTCATCCAGTTGCAAGTGATGTAAATGGGAATGTATCCCTGATTTCAACGGGAGCAGGCATAGGTGATAGTTTTTCATTGTTGCATCACACATGAGGAAGGCAGTTGTGTATGTGGGACTTATAATGATGTCAGGTCTACATTTTTAAATGTTTCGTTGCAGTCTGTGAGTAACTGGACCATATGGATATAAATCTGTCTTTGATTAAGATAAATTATTCTTATGTCCCATTATAAGATGATTTTACTGAAACAGAGTTACAATTGACAAGTACAGAATCATTCTGATTTATAGTACTTTCTGAAAAATATACATATCTCTGAAAAATGCCAACTTATGGCTGGAATTAAGGGTTAGATGCACATGCTTTTTATTTTTATTTTGCATTAAGTAGAACTATTTTGCCTGTTACTGGTTCAAACAGTCACGGAAATTTGCTTTTATCAGAGATCTATTCTTCATAATTTGCAGATTAGGTAAGTCAATCCATAGTTTTACGACTGGAGGTGAGGGAGTATTGTAAAACTGCAGTATTAGGCAAAGTACATAAGAACATTCTGAACCCCCAAATGCTATATTAAGGTCACACACGTTTTAAATTAGTAGCCTCTGTTCTCACTCATAAACGTCTCAAACTTTCAACTTCTGATCTGAAACTTTTGTTGGTTGAATATTGTAACTGTAGCCACTGGAATTAGTAGATACTGACCCTTGTGCCATAAGACAGAGTATATATCATTGTTTGTGACACTGAGCAGGTTCATGTGACTGGAGCGAAGAAATTAAGGCTAGTTTCTCACTAGTGCTCCCGCATGCTGGAAGTTTATTATGACGGTAAAGATGACTGTTTTAAAGATTAATTCATCAATATAAAATATATTGATAAAAGGTACTGATACTTACAAAGAATAATACTAGATTCAAATAATTTTCTTCCCATTCACATGACATCTATCATACTGTATTCATAAGCATGAGGAAAGTAAACATAGCTCAGTCTCACTGCCTTCAAATTTGTGGCTGCTACCAGCGAATGCCTGAACATTTATCTTTTATGTTTTCAGCTTAGATTTTTTTATTTTTTTGGTATAGTTTCTTTGTTGTTTTTCTTTTGTTCTTACTATCTGCAAGACATGTAACATGACAAGCACCGAGCATCTATTTATGTGCGGCATTCAAGGAAATGGAGAGATATAAATATGTATATCTGATGATAATATGTAACCAAGACAAAAATATTCCTGCCTATGTTTTTTGAAAGTGACCATACAAAGCTATGATTTATCAAAATAATGGTAAAAATAAAATTCTAAAAATGTACTAGTTACATAAATATACAAAACCACAAAAATGTTTTCCTAGCTCCAGGTAGAAAAGCTCCTCTCTGAAATATTTGGAGACAGATGTCCCTGTGTCTCCCTATTCCCCAAGATCCATTTTCTGCAAAGCTCTTTTAAATGTGAGAGAGGATAGAGTTTCGCAACAGTTTATTGCTAGATTTACAATGCTGGCGACACAGTCATTCTTTAAAAATGGGATAGACTTCTCCCAGGAATTGATCTCTGGTTGGGTTAATGGATTATATGGGCCAGACTGTGACTGCCACTAGCCCTTACACAGTAATGCTGCTGCAAATGCACGTGTGATCTGGTCTTGTAGAAAACTGCTTCTGGGAGCCCAGCACCTCTACTCTCTGGGTAACCTCTCCAACGGAGCAAGAAAAAGGCAGGGTCATGCTTATGCCGCCACATTGATACTAAAGGAGGAAGAACAGTCGATGCCTTCCTAGTGGTGCTGTAAGCCAGCAATGTCCCTACACACTGGTTTGATTATGGAAAGATTGTTCCTTTTGCAATTGCTCCTAATGTGTGTTGTTTGAAACAACCATCGTCGACACTACTGGTTAGTACATAGAAGGTTAATTATTTGTCTGTGTATTTTGATATTATTGATTAGATTTTAGGATGTTCCTTTTTGTTCCTTATGTAGAACATTAGCTGAAATCTGCAGCATGTAAAATTCACATTTGGTATTCCATATTGATATATTATTTTAAATAATTTCTAGAAGACCTATGCAACAGCAAAAGGGAAAAGTAGTGCCTGTAATAGTTTGGTTCATTAAATTGAGTAGATTATTTTCTCTCTGTTGAGTACAGTAAGATTACTGTATCCCAGAGTCTTTGCCATGCTACCTAACTGGTTTGCAAAACCTTGCTGCTGCAGGCAGCTTGATCTTGCTGCCATCGACACCGGTGGCAAAACTCTTTTTTTTTTTGTCTTCAGCAGAAGCAGGATTGAGCTGCGCAATGCCTGCAGCATGAAAATTTGGTGGCTCCTCAGCGTCGCTCTGGGTGCACGGTGATTTTTCACTCTTCTTTGTTTCAAAGAACTGCATCAAGGGCTGCTCTACAGTAGTACAACTAAAGCAGTGAAAAGTATGAGGAAAGCATACAAAAACTTTGCAAATTCACTTTTGAAATTAAAATCCTTTATAAAAGGTTGTTAGATTACAGCTATTAATTTTGGTGTGTCTTTTTGGTTAATCATTGCTTTTGATGTGGCTCTGGCCTTAGATCAGAGTAACATCATTTTGCATTACTTGGTGACAGCCGGGTTTTGCTGACACATAAATTGATCAGTTCTTGTAAGAACAATAAGAAGAAACAGTGTCACACAGATGTAGTGCGTGTATGTGCACATAATACTTACTTTCACATCACAAGCTGGTAGTTTTGGAGTTATGGCAGCAGCACTTGCTGTGGCTCTTGGAGTCTCCAGGCAGCTGCCACCGTTTTCTCACTGTGGAAGCCCAAGACCTGCCCATATGCTGGAGACCGTGAGGGTGGGAAGGGGCTGCTCTGAGAGGCTGCTGCTCGGCATGAGGGACTGGTGAAGGGGCAGGTGAGGAAGGGTCTGTCCACCACCTCTTCTGGAGGGCCTCAAGGTGGAGGAGCTGCTGACACATGGTGGCTGCAAGGCACTAGAGCAGAGGTTGAGGTGGTTGTTCTCAGGCAGAACTGGTGCTTTGAGGAAAGAAGTGGGAGAAAACAGCCAGAGGGGCTGGAGAGCAGCTGACCTGGAAGCAGGAGGTGGGTGTGAGGCAGGACAGGGCAGTGGTGGGATGGGTGGTACCATATGGTGACTTTGGAGGGAGTGGAAAGGAATAACTGCTGTTGTGGCAGCCGTTGGGGTGGCCAAGGGTCATGGCAGGCTTCCAGGACTGGCTGAGGGCAGGGTTTCTCAGACAGGGAATTAGTGGGGTAGGTGCTGGTGGGCACTGCAGGCCGGCTGAGCTGCAGTTTCCCCCAGGGGAGGCCCGTGATGGTGGCCATCAGGGCATGCTCCCATGTGAGGAGGTGGTTGTGGCCCTGTCACCATGTCAGGACCAGCAGTTCTCCTGTGTGTGGGGCTCAGGAGTGTGTGGGGCTCATCTGTACCTTTATATTAGCAAAGCAGAAGTCTATGAAATTCAACCCTTTTGCCATCCCTGCAGTTTAAGCTGTTCTATGGATAATTATTTTAAAAACAATTACACAAGATGTTACCTCAGGCAAATCATATAAAATTAGAAGAAAGAGTACAGTGACATATTGTCAAATTTCACATCAGTAGGAAGTTTTAAAATCCACAGCCTTCTGGAATTCCTGTGGTTCAGTGTTTATTCATGATACACTCCAGGGGAAAATGTATGATAATCCCATGCAGGAATAAATGTGACCAAATCCTGTTTGCTTTCAAATAATTGCGTTTATTTACATCAGTTTAACTTCCATGTAAAATGTCATCTATATCTCAGCTAGATGAATGCATATAAAACAACAAGCCTCTATGGGAAGCGTTTCGAGTAAGCAATTTGCTTTGCTTGTAGTTAATGGATTCTTACCTAAAGTACAAGTTATAAATAAAAATAAACTAAAGGTGAGTGGTAGTTCACTGCTGCCATTCAAATAGTGGACAGTTGGGTAATAACAGACCATCAAAGCACTGCTGCACTGCTGATTATTATCTTTTAAGAGTTTACCAGCCTTTTGTCGTTCAACAGAAACTTGCATGGAAGACTTTAAATATATGCTATTAATAAAATAAACCTATTAAGTGGTGTGGTGGTTGGTATTTACAGCTCATACAGGAGAACAAGTCACCTTTTCTTTGTTACTTTTTCTAATGCAGAATGCCACCTTGTGAAACTGGTAGCCAAATCTCACTTAGCCATGTGTATCTGTGTCTATACTGAGGGCATTGTTCTGCAAATGTGTAAGCAGCTTGACTAAGATGAGCAGCTTTGGAGCAGAGTTAGACTATATCGCTGCTGTTCTCTGAGTGTTTGTAAGATCAGATCCTGAAAATGGCAGAAAATCCATGCACATAAACATTGTATGCAAGCCTTTGAACTGAAAAGAAGAAGTACCAGTGAGGAAGGTGTTGGTAATAGGTGCATCTGTTCTAAACTAGAACGGTGTATAACTTCTAACACTCTTTTATATGCATACTTGTTCCATGTGTTGTTAAGATTTGTTATTTAAAAATCCTTATGAGTAATATCTTGATGTGTATTTACAGAATTTAATTTTCAAAACTGAAAAAGTCATTAGCCACAGAAGTATTTTTCACAGTTGGGATTCTCCATTTATTTAATATCAAAATGAACACAACATATATTTCCATGGTAGTTATAGTTAAAAACTGGACTGAGGATGGAAATTATGTGATATATATCCCTTTCCCTCATGGAAGTAAACCCATATTTAACACATCTGGGCTGTGATCTTTGTATTGACTAGAATTAACATTTGAAGCATAATATTGAAAAACGTGTTTCTGCACAGAGTGGTGCTGGAGATGGTGAACTTTGTGTCTTGAGGGAGGAGTAGGTACATACAGCGTAAGACATGATTGTAATATGTTTCCATCAGAAGCATTGCTGAGCTCTTGGAGCTTGTCAGGACTTTGGATTCAACATTGCTGTGCTCATCTGCCTACATCCCTACAACAGATAGAAGACACATTGTCTCCAGTAAGGCGGCATCCGCTACCTAAGTTGATCTATATAGTTTGTCTACCCGTTTATCTTGTGAATATCAGAATGAAAGAATTCGTCCTGCATCTCTCATTCCGAATACTTACATGACATGGGATTATTCATCTGAGTAAAATTTCCAGGGTGGGGATCATAAACCTCTGTAAATAGAACACTGGAACTCTAAATAATGTAAACCAAATTCTAAGTATTGTACTCTTCAGTCGCTTTCACTGAGCCAAACTCTAATAATCATTAAGGCCTGTAAAAGATATAGAGACATATGGTTTCTACGAAAGGTCAGTTGCAGTCCGTGGTTATTTTTAATTCATTGAATTGTTTTCAGCAGGCATATCTCTATGTAGCATAATCTCTTGCCCATTTTCAGAAAAGCATCCCTATATTCATCATACATGAAAACAGAGCTAGGGGAAAAGGAAATGAACAATTTTCCAATTTATGCAATTTAAGAGAAATATGGGGGGGGGTCTTTAATGACGGTTGGCTGTAGGAAATACAAATTATCTGTACCCACCAAGCTGCAAAATCCTGTTGAGGATGGCAGAAATGCTGCTTTTAAAGGTTTCTGTAGTCTTGTGATACTAGTTTTGTCCTAAATCTGCATGTGTGTCATTGAACTGGACACTGTGATTTGTAAAAGACTGTAATTATAATTTTTGTTGTTAATATAATTCATTTTGGCATGTTTTAGCTTGATGGTTTTGGCATAATATTTTAACAAGCTTTAGAAAGTCCTAAGTTAAAACCAAATGTAAGAATTTCAGAAAATTATCTATTTTAAGGTAGCTTTACAATTTTATTGAGAATTAACTGATTTTAATGGTACAATTGTGTTGAGAGATTCATGCACACTTGTTTTGGTGGGGTGGGGAGTGGGTATTGTTTTGGTTTTTTTATAAACCACAAAGAAGAAAAAGGTTACACCTCTGAGAATCTGGAAATGCCAGTTGCATGAGTACATAAGGAAAGCAATTGTTCAAGTGCCCTGAGGGTTAGTAGAATTTTTAAAGCTAGTTGATATTGTAATGACAAGACTAGGAAGGGCTATAAGACCTTAAAAGATGCTGTCCATTATAATATATTTTCAATATTTTGTATTTACACTTAGGAAGTTGTGGAAATTGAGTGGATGTATAGTATATTAACATATAGTGTGAAAAAAAAAATGACACCACAGTTACTGCTTGGCTGTATGGAAAACTGAAAATGCTGGGTTATGTTCTTTTGCAAAATACATACTTGTAACATGTTGTGATGCAGGATGATCAAGAGTCTCTTCAGTAGCGATTGGGATATGTTTCAGTGTGTGTTTACTATTGTACCATTTTTTCTCAAAGTATAATTTCATATACGTATAATAATTATTTGGAGGTAGTAAGTAACTGCAACACAACCTTGAGGAAAAAAAATAAAGCCTTTTATGTAATGAAAGAAAAGTCAGAAAGGAGAAGGGAGAAGGAATAGTTACAGTTCTTCCAGGCCTAGAGGGTTCCTGGGCACAGAAAATGATGGGATTTTACGTGTTGACTGACTATTCTTGGACTTATTAGGGCCTTACACCACTGCCTCGAGGAGGAGGAGGAAGACTTTGGTATTGTCAGAATATGCTGCTGTGCACAGCCTGTATTTCCTTTTCCTGGTAGGATTAAGCCCTATGTGAGTGGCAGTGTTCTGTGTAGCAGTAGAGATGTCTGCATGGGAGATCCCTTCCCTTGAGGGTAGCACATCTCAGTAAATGTCCTGGTTACTTAAGCCAGGGGCATTCTGACCAAAATGTGTTAAGCTACAGAGACATGACCTCTTCTGTTCCTATTTATTAAGTAGCACATGTGATTATTTAGGGGTAAGTTGTTCTCATTTTATTCACAGTTAATGAATGGCATGCATGTGGAAAGGGAGAGAGATTTAGCTTGCGTATACCTCTGAAATAATTTATAATGTAGTCTAATAATAATAGTTAATAATAAAGATCCTCTGAAGTCCTTCATGGCAAGGACAATGGCAAAACAGGTTTGTGGCTCCTCATAACACCCTTGCCTTGTCTTTCCTTTTATGGACCAGTTTAGCTATATTAAATGTCTAAACTACAGTCTTTGTGTGTTGTATTCATAGTTTCAGATGTGTGTCATGTTTTTATTTTACCTCTGTTTTTCCTTGGCACATGATGCTATGTGGAATTAAGTTGAAGTGCAGTCATCTGTCCAGTTTCCTTCCTATAGCCACATTGTATATTAAACTCTCAGGGCCCACAGTGTTCTGCAGGAGATTATCCAAGAAATGATAAATCCTCGGTAGGAGCCATCAAAGCATCATTGCCAGATTGTAGCTGCTAAAAAGACCCTCACATCTCTTTCACTGTCACTGCGTTATTGATTAGCTTGCAAAATACTGAAGCTGTATTGATTGCAAATATTTAGGGATGAAAAAGGAAACATTGTCCTCGAAGGTATTTGCAGTCCTCTCCTCTCTGTTAAAGAGACCTTTCTTCTCTTGTATTTCTCTGCCTGTCTTCTACCCATTACGTGATTCAGGCTCATGTGTTCATCCAAGGGTGCTGGCAAGATTGGCAAATGGCTGCCTCACCTGCTGGGGTTGGTGTCACCAAAAACCTGAAAGAGGAAAATGAAGGAGAGGGCTTATGTAAGGATTGCTTGACTGGTTTTGTGTACACATGCATTTTGACAGAAATTATGGGAAGCAAAACCCATTTCCTATTTGTCTTTGTTTTAATTAATTTGTATTTAAAAGTTATCTTAATGATCCGGGCAATCTAGGCCATGAGGTCTGAAGCAGTCCTGCCTAAGACAGCACATAACTAGCTGATGTTCTAGTCCCTTTAGACAGCATAGCTGCTGAAATCCCAGTGCATTCTGTCTCGATATTCATGGGTTCTCCTAATCCAGTTACAGGAATACTCTCTGCAGCCAAGCTAAAGTACAAGACCTGAGAAAAATCATAGCTTGTCGATCTATTCATGTGAGGTCTGAAAAGGGACTTTGCAAGTGAAGAACAGTAAAGCACACAACTAAATTCACTACGAATTCAGCAAGCTACTTCTTGCTGTTGCTTCTCCAAGAAGTCCCTGCTTAGCTCCATTGGCACATGCAGGTGGTTTCTGCCTGTTAGTGTACAGTTAGTTCTCTGCCTGGTACTTAAGCTGAAATCATTAACATGTGTCTTGTGTGTTACCTGAATGAAAGGCGAGTTCACGGGTTATTATTGCCCGTTTTTTCTCTTTGCTCCTGCACTTCCCTGTTTCGATTACAAATCCCCCTCCAGGCACAAAGCAAGCTGGACACCTACAGAGCAGCTAAAGAGTTATTTGTTCCCTAGGTGGACACTAATGAATGACTGCAGTGCTGCCCTGAGTGAGGGGGTCCCCACTATTAAAAGTTTAATAGAAAGATCTGAGAAGCTGGGGGCCAAGAGGAGGAGGAGGGGACAGGGAGCTGTGAGTAACTCAATAAGTGCCTTCTCTGTTCCTTTGCTGTAGTGGAGATTATACCATCCATTAGGAGAGGAGCAACTGGAGAGAGGTCAGTTCCCTCTGCGTTCTTCTTTTGCCCTACAGTCTCACCACAGGCTGCTGAAACTGCAAAAATATGTTGGTTCCTTTCCACTGTAAAATCTCTGAAAGCAGCAGGAATATGGGCTGTCTGAAAAAAAAGAGTTAATTCAGACTTCCTTTCACTTTTCTGACTTTTTATCCTTTTGTTTCCCTCCTATTCCTCTTTGTTCTCTTTTTTCTCCCTAAACCATCTCTCTTTTCTTTACTCTCCATACTCTCATCTTCTTCTACCCCATACTTTTCAAGACATGGCATTATGATAGGTGTATTTAATTTACGGGCTTAAAGGTTTTTTGTTTGTTTGTTTGTTTGTTTTAAATTCTTTAAATATTCCAACACCCACATGAATCCCTGTCTATGCAAAGTAATCATAAAGTTTCATAGAATGGTGGAAATATATCGTCCCTTATTTCAACCGAGGTAAGTATAAACCTCCTCAATTTTTCTCTCTCCTGTTCAGCTGCAGAAGAGTGAGATCTAGTTTTAGTTTTGCTTTTGGTTTTTGATCCAGGCCTCATTAGCATAGCATCTGTCTGTGTCTGAGACCATATGAAGAAAAGGGGTTGGTGATAAGTGAGAGTTATAGATGTATCCTTTAGTTTCCCTCTGTTGTGTATTACCAAGAGTATTCTGAATATCTCTTACATAATCCTTATAAGGAACAAGACAAATCTTTTTTATACTATTCCTATTATAACTTCAAGAAAGAGGTTTTTATTGCAGGTTCAGGCCACCAACATGTTTGGTATTCTGGGGCCCTGCACACAGGGCGAAGGGAGCTTTTAACTCCATCACCCAGGGCTCATCTTTCACAGGAGGTAACAACTCTCAAGGTCAACGCTTCTGGTGATTTACATATCACTGTCATGAAAACA
>JAVSBS010009445.1:0-91271 GCA_033124195.1 Coracias cyanogaster | reverse complement strand
ACAAAATTGGTTTGGTTCTAACTCAAACCAGGACATATTACTTGGGAAAATCTCTCATCCAAGAGAATATACAAATGAAAAAAAAAAGTGTATGGCTACTAAAGTATGTTTATAAAAGAACATCCTGTTGTTTCCAGATAGAAACATTCCTACTCTAGAATAGACACCTTTTTATCAGTATACAGCAATAAGAAAGTTTGTTACTTTTAACTCTTAATTTAAAAGAGGCTCTGTTGCATCTTCATGCCACCCACAATTTATTCATTACCTGCTTGTACAGAGGCATTTCATACAACATAAAGGATTGATGGACCTCATAGTGGGAAGGCCTACAAAATTTTATTTCTCTTAGCTTCCGATTACCACTTAGTACCCAAATGGTAATTATGATAAAATTGAAAATTCCTGGCAAGTAATCTATGTGGAAATAGTTAACACTCTTTCTCCAGTTGTGAACCACAGGAGAGTATTTTTCCAAACCTCTCACCACAATCAGCATTAAGAGGACAGATGGGGTGAACTGGAAAATATAATTTCCCATGGTCTGAAAGTGCTGTAATCATGCAAAGAATAAATCTTACAGCCAGAGCAATAATATTCTGGAGTGGGAATGAATACTCCATTTTATTGTCTGTGCACTTAATTGGAAAAATAAAAATGTTCTCAGATGAAACGAGTATTTGGACTACTTCTTTGTATTTCAGTGATGCTAGCAGACTCAGAAGCTACATTTTTTTTTGACAGAAGATCATGTATCCTGGCAGGACAATCCCTTTTAATATTAGAGATCTATTTAATAAAGGTTATTGTATATCTGGATTTCTGCAACATATTTTATGTAAGAGCACCTGACATACTGATTAAAACTTTCATTATGTGGAAGTAACCACTCATGTTCGGTTAATTAAGAGCTGCCTCCCAGACTTTAGTAAGTAAATTTACTCAGGTCTTCTGCCTTGATTGGCTGAATGGCTCTTATTTGTTGAGCTTGTTTGGGAAAAAGGGGTTACTGAGGTACTTTAAAAAGAAATGCAAATAATACTCAAAACTTTCATGATGAAAGATGAGCATGGCAGAACTAAGTAGATGCCTTAGAAGGAAAGTGGTGGTAGGCTAATAAAGAAATTACAATATATTCTAATTCTGATTGAATAATATTTTAATACATTTCAATTCTGAATAAAATACTGATTAATAAATCCTTTTATAGCTCTGAAGGAGAAAAGAATAGTATAAAAAAACCCCTGTTTTCTACATCAGAACTATTATATTGGAATAAGAAAGAAATCACTTGCCTAAAATAATGTAGAAAATGATGGTAAATCTACAAGGGGAATCAATCTCTTATTTCCTGGAAGTTTCTCTACGTTCTGTGTTGCACAAATTCTTCATAAAATTGGTACAAGGTTTACAAGACAGAATAATGATTTTATGTTATATAGAAATGTTGAAAATAATCTAGTGCTATACAAAATAAAACAAACCTCACTGCAGTTTAGCTACTGTTGCTTACAGTTACACATTTAAAAGACATTTACTTGATG
Source organism: Coracias cyanogaster (assembly GCA_033124195.1). Lineage (NCBI taxonomy): Eukaryota > Metazoa > Chordata > Aves > Coraciiformes > Coraciidae > Coracias > Coracias cyanogaster. The sequence continues at coordinate 89,727 of JAVSBS010009445.1, read as the reverse complement.
CATCTTATTTCAGTTCTAGATTACTCTTCTTGCAGATTGTTTCCATTCAGGAAACACTGCTGCCAGAAACTTCCAACTCATGTCAATGAGGACATTTCAAATCTGCCATCTATTTCACAAAATGCCAATTGGAATAAATGCATTAATTGAGAAAATGAGAAAAATCATACGCATGATACCCTTTCCTAAGTAAGTGATTTTAAAAAAGGATAAATGCTCAAGCACCAGCAGGCTTTTTTATGCAGTTGGAGAATTGAAATTTTATTTTAGTCAAACATTTGGTTGCAGTTGCAAGCAGGTTTAAACTCATATCACTTTAGTGTCTAAGTCTGCTTAAAGTTTATATTGATCTTTTAATGAAAAGCCCTTTCTAATGTAGCTTTTTAAACACATGCACAATTTTAAAAACAAAACTCATGGTTCAAGGATCTCCATGGATAGTAATCTAAAACACTGGAATAATAAATTTAATTTGAAAATGCTCAATTTTAACAGGCATTGCTTCATCTTTTCCTGTAATATAGATTAAACTTCACATGAATTCCACACTCCAAAATACTGTATAAGTTAGACTTATTTAATCTTGTTTAATTTCAAAACCAGAATGGACTTAGTTGAGGAAGATGAGGGTTAGTATTGTAGTAACACCTAACCAACATAAAATGCTGCTTAAAGCTGCTTTTCCCTAATTTGTTCTCTAGGAAGAAATACTAACATTATTTATACAATTTTGGAAATGATTCTTTAGGTGCCAAGACTGTATCACCAATGAACTTGGAAAAGTCTTATGGCAGAGTGGTAGGACTCTTCAAAACTGGGAGAACATAGTTTGTATGGCTTTGATATTTTCAGTATTTTCTCCATATAATTTGATGGCTACACACAATTTGCCTATTTGTTACTTATTTTCAAACACTATGTAAGACAGAACAGTTTAGATAGATGTGTTTTTATAGCTAAAATAGGAAAAAAAAAGTCTTAATGTAACAAAATGCCTACGTATAAGTTAAACTGTAAACAATTAAACAGTTATTTTGCGTAACATTAATCTAAATCTTTCATCATACTAAATTTAACAGATCCATGTCTTTATGGCCTATTAGAGAAACTAAAGAAATATGCTCTTAGCACAGCACTGAGCACATTAGTATGCAATTTGGCAGCTACTAAAAATCAGAATTATTCCTTCAATCCAGGCTTACAGAAGTTTTTGAAAAACAATCACCTTTGTCATTTATCACATTTGAGGACACTACAGAAAATAGCAATAAAAGGGGTTATAATTAAAGTTTTAGTTGTCAACTCCCCTAGACAAGAATTTTACAGGGACAGAAATGGTCACCTCCCACCTCTAGAGCAGCTGATTCCATAAAGGAGTAGATCTTACCCTGAAAGAAAGTGAAATATAATATGGAGAAAATTCAAGACTATGAGTTAAAGAATTAAAGAAGCCTAATATGTTAATAAGAAAAGCCAGTGATCAGAGTCCATCATTACTGACCTGTTATGTCAACAAAAGGTGAAAACATACTTAAATATTGTGGAATTTTCCCCAGTCTTCAAAATAAATTGCATTCCTGAGTGAATGTAAATTTAAAGATAAGACAAATATATGATTTACCCAAAGTTCCACAGGCACATTGATATTTTCTGTACGTTTTTTATAAACTCAGTTCTGTTAAAACACAGAAGGAAAAGGTTGATGCTCACATCTCAACTTTCTGACAGATTAAATCAGCTTTTGCATCAAATGGCAAAAGGAATGGTTCTGTGACATTTTACAATGTCGGGAATAAAAAGTTGGAATAATCAGCTTCAGTGAGAGTGGTGGAAGTAGAGGAGGGAAGGACAGGTTTGGAAGTAAGTGCACATGAGGAGACACAAACTTTAGTAGAGAATAGAGATTGGAAATAAGGGTAATGTGTTAATAAAAAGGAGGAAAATTGTGTTTGAATCTCTGTGTCAGGGAAATAAAATGAGTTGGTGGAAAATGCATAAGAAGGAGAAATGAAGGAAATAAAATCTGAACTTTAAACAAAAAAAGAGCAAAAAGGAATCCAGTGCAACACGTAGTCAGTAACCAATGAGAACCCAATTTTCCAATATTTGAACTGCAGTTAGATAGAACCCTTTCTCTGAGCTGAGAAGTATCAAAGACCACACTCCTTGAAACCAAAAAGAATCATGAAGTTACCTACATCAGTTCCACAACTGTGAACTCTGAACACTGAGGCAATAAAACCTAAGCAAAAACAATCTTTCACAAAATAGCTTATTTTGTGCTCAGAAATACCTATGTTTAGAAATCAATACAAGTACATGAACGTTCCTGAATGTAGATGGGTCCCAGTCTGTCTACCTCCACCAGAACACAAACCGCTTGCGTGCTCAATGCTTCAGCATCAAGTGACTTTATGTTTCTTATTCCCTTCACGTGCAAAATGAGTTGTTTCCAGAGGGTAGGACAACTTATTGCAGGAAAGCTTTTTCCTTCCTATACATTCCCTACAACAGAGCTCAAGCAACAGCAGAGCCCTTGCTGTTGCTTGCCTAACTTTGCAGCACAGGCATTTCTGAACCCTTTAATCTCAACAGACACAAAAAGATGGACACATAAGAGAATATGCTGCTGTCCAGGTTTAAATCCCTTTCTTACATTTAATAAAATGAAAAAGTGACATATATTGGATTAAGTATCCTAATTGCTATTACACTGCTATGACTATGTTGGATTAAACATGTGTTGTAAGGATATAATAAAAAAACGTATTTCCTATATAAATGGATCCATCTTAGACATTTTTCTCATGAAACTTGAGAAAGTGGTTATATATGATTTGGAAAATTGGATCAATAGCTCCCCAAACCCTTCTTATTTACAATACCTTATGGAGCAATATTACTAATTCTGCTAGGTGCCTTTCTTATTTTTTAGCTCAAACTAACAGACTTCAACATTTTTGACTGTGCTTTATAAACATTTGTAAGTATCTTAATTGCATTGAAAAACTGTATTTGTGCCATATTACAAATTCTTTTTCTTTCTAAGCTGATACACAAAGGTACATTTTTATACTATCACTTATTGTCCAAATACATCCAGTATCTTGCTATTTTTACATTCTTCCTCATTTTGAATTTTTGAAAGAGTATAAACTAGGTTTTTACAAAACAGACATTAAAACATTTCAAGAAAACTTCTTTTTTTCAGTTACCTACATGAAAATAATAAATATGAAAAGTCTTGAAAAACTGCCATAAAAACAATGATGAGATATGTCTCTTAGCAACAATGCTTCTAGGTTCCAAAACTCAACTTACTCCTTTGGCATGAAAATAAAACCTGGTAGAGGTCAAAATAAGCTTGACTATAAGCGAAAGTGAAAATGAGACACAGAAATTCAGCCCAAATGCAGAGTGGTAGCACAGCTGTGAACCAGGAGGAGCTCAGGAATCCCAAGGCAAATTTGCTGCCATAAACACTTCTGACACTAAGATCCATTTTCTGTTCAACACTAATTATAGTATCTCAACAACCTTTTTTTCCATTTTATATTCCTAAGGAAAGCTTTGCACTGTTTTGGTACCATGGGAAGCACACACTTCCACCTCCCACTTGGGGAGTCAGGTTGACACTCACGGGTCATGTGTGAGGAACTGAGACATCTGCCTGGTGTCTGCCACAACCGGTTTTATCAGTCAGCTGCATCTTCTCCAAATGCTAATAAACCAAACAAAATAATCAGAAAAAGTATTTGGCCAAGTAATCAGTTTTTCAGATAATTTCAGATGGTGGTGGCAACTGGCAAGAGTACAACAGCATGAATTCAGCATGGACCTGCTCTGTGCAGCACCGTAACTCCACGCTGTGCTCTGGGGCACACAAACAGTGGGGGAACAGGCTGATCAGGAGACAAGTTCCCTATGCTTTGAAGCTCTGCTATGGAAAACCTGCTCCTTGGAGGAGCTTCAGTAGAAAACCTACTCTAACAGCATGATTACAGCAACCCAGAATGTCCTTTAAATCCTACTGATCTTTTTACTGATCTTTACTTTACAGAAAAAGTACTGTACTGTTTAAGTCAGGAGTGTGATTTTTTTAAAATAGGATGTCACATAAGCAATGTTAGAAATCGGCCAATGTAAGAGATATTACAGGATACAAAGAAATAAATACGCTTTGGTGTTCCAAGTTACGATGTTCCTGCCTTACCACATCTTTTTTTTCCACCTTGACTAAAAAATCAGCTCTAACTTTTAATTCTGCGATTTACATCAACTGCCATCATTATTGATTTTATTAACCTCCTACTGTATTCCTGCTGACAAAAATCAAGGCTCATTTATAGCGATGCTGGTGCATTGCTGCCTCTGTTCAGCCACGTTATTGTATCGGGATGATATAATGCAGCTTAATTTTCTGAAAGTGGAATATTTTATCTTTTTATTTTAAGAACATTCAATGCTTTTGATCCCATCGGGACAAAAGAAGAAAAGGTTTTCAATTGAAGATGTGGTGACATTGACTAGAATAATATAAATTTTTAACACAGATTCCATGCCTGTATCACTCTAACAGGAAAAAGTGAATTGGGTGAAAACACAGTTGATGAAATCCAACTGTACTCAGTGAAATTCTGTGAAATACTCAACACTTAAGCCCTCACTTGTCACTGAGCCAAGAAGTCTATAGCTAACCTTACCCAAATGCGACTATAACCCAGAGGGAACAATCCATTAATTGAACGTAGCACGTAGCAACGGCACACACGTCATATAAACACCACTGCAATCACATACCCTGAACCACCTTCAGCCATCTCAATGAACAAAAAGTTGAAGCAACCACAGGACAGAAGCACATGCCAGATTGTGAATGAAATCATATAACCCTACATGATTAAGAACCTGAATTATCAGCAATGGCAAACAAAACATTTTTTTTTTCTCTGTGAGTGATTTCATTAAGATTTCAGCCTTGACCTCTCTGTTATTGAATGAATAAAGAATGGATCATTTTAAAATAGAAAGACAAAGTGAAGGAAGAAAAAAACAAAGTAAATCTTTAATTAGGTAAGTCCTTTTTTGTTGCCTGGTTCAGGCAAAAGCAATAGACCATATGTTTCAAGTGTCTAAATCTGCCTTCAGGTTTCTGATGAATATGTCTCTGTGGGGCTGTTTCTGTCAACGGTAACATTTTTTTTTTACAGCTTAGAATCTGCTTGCTGGCAGCCACCTGCTAATAGCAGCACTACATATTAGTACGGTGCTTGGGAGTTTGGACACAGATTAAAAAGTAATTGAGAGGGTGGGCTAAATAACATCTGGAAACCATAATATCCACTTTAAGAGACTTCTTTCTTGGTGTGGAAATAATTTCTCTTTAGGACATTCAATTCATCAAACAGTGACTGAACACATGAGCTATTTCCAGTTTTGTAACCGAGTAGTTAGTAAACTCAATTTCCACTTCCCTCTTGACCAATGCTGCACACCATTTGACTCAGGTATACATAGGTACTATACCCAATTTTGATCCCATATCTCAGTGGTGAGAGTTACTATGAATATCAAGTTATAATTAATTCAGAAGATTTCCTCCATGTCACAGCAGTGTCACAGCACATCCAGACATGACCCCCACATAACTATGGCTAAGCACAGCATGGGACCTCATCTGTCTCTGGAGATCTGAGATGCACTCCAGTTAGGTCTGTCTTTCCTGATTTAAGTCTCTTTTCATCAGCTCCTGTCAGTTACTACACTTCTTTCAAATCTGTTTTGAGTAGTTCAACCTTGCACTTGGCCAGGAAACAACACTAACCAAAGTCACCACCACATCACTGATTTATTGCTTCTAGTACTCAGTCAGCCAACATCTTCTCTCTAAACTCTCTGCCAGACACACCTCACCCTGTGCATATGCTTATGATTTAACTGACTTCCTTTGAATCTAAACATCATTTTACACAAGGCAGATATGCTACTGACCGTAAACAAGTAGTGAAAAAGAAATGGAAAGACTTGTGGACTATTGAAAGACCACTGGAAAGCCTTGAATGTTTTGCTTTAATAGTATTCAAAGGAATATAATGACCTTATAAATAACTGCAACGGGCACCCTCTACACCATTTATTCTTCTTTCCATCACACATTTCCAAAATGTATTTTAAAGACTTAAGTTTCATACAACTGCTATTAAGCAACCATCATTTGAAAAACAAGTCATGTGAAGTTCAGCAATCGCTTTAGATGAATGCTACAAAGTTTCATGTTACATGATTTTTCTGTTCTTTCTTTTGTTAAAATCCAAAGGTTTTATCCTCCTGTATTAGGGAAATAATGAAAAAAAATTATTTTAAGTTCAGCAGGAAATGGTCTGCTTTTACAGAGCAGGTAAGTATAGGTCTTTCATACCCATAGATCTTTGAACACAGAGGTAGCTATGTTTTAATCATTCGTGTAACGACTGCCCAAAATAAGGAGAAATAAACACTGTTTCTACAGTTTATACTGTTTTAGTGATTGATTGGACATAATTTATTTGGGGTGAAGTTAGTGGTTACACCAGCATATAGGCAAGTAAGGTTTCAGCAGATCAATACTGATGTATGGTGCAGGAACCCTAATGAGAACATAGACCATGACTGTGTGTGAAACAGCCTTCATCCCTGCTCAAACATGCCTACTAACAATAACGCTGCTGTAAGAGGAGCTCGGAACAGCCCAGACGAGACTAGTTTCCTTAAAATACAGCACTACAAGATTCTAGAAATTACACTCCTATCTAGACTTTATTTTTTCTGCCTCTGCCAAGACAATTAACAACTATTTTGAGACCAGTAAGTTGCAGCTTGCCATAGCAAAAGCAATGACTTCCACCACACATAGCAAGAAAATATAGCGCATACTTCAGTTTGACCTGCTCTGCCTCCACTACAGTGCTACTGCTGCAGACATGCCACCTGGAGTATTTATTATTTCCAGAACGGGTACCTAGAATTGATGCCAATTGAACGTGCTCTAATCATTGTGTATATTAGACTTTCTCTATGATTTTTCTTTTAGCATTTTCTTTGTTTCACATTTGAAGATTTTACATATCCAAACACATCTGAAAAGCAAACCTTACTTTTCAGAAAACAAGATTCAGGTTGCTTTATTTTTAATTTGGGAGAAAGAAACGCATGTTCAATTACTTTGGCAAAATCTTCTAGGAGAAAAGCCATTGTATAATTGACACACAAAGATAGGAGTTAAATACAAAGATAAAAATGGGAATTCCACCTTACTGAAACACAGATAGGTATGTGGGTCAAATTTAATGACTTAGCTAAGGTACCTGTAAACAATCATTTAAGAATGATCTTTAAGAAATTGGGACATTTAATCTCAGACACTAAGGATTAAAAGCATGGTCTGAAGCTCAGGTCTCAGACTTGCTTGACTGTATCATATTCTATCTGGGAAGTTTTAGAGTTAGACAGAAACGTATCTTCATCATCACACAACAGTGTCATTGGCCTTGAATGCTGAAGTTAGTTTCTATTGTAAATTCTTGCACATGAAGTGTTTTTTTTCTTTGCTAATTATTGCCTCAACTATGATGATAATGAATTCATTAGTAGTACTAAAAAAATATATATTTTGGTAACACCATATTATTATGATTAACATTTAACTCAGCAGATCAATAAACTGTGAAAATTGGTGCTAGAGTTTAAGTGGGGTACTTAACTGAAAAGTAAATTAATATAGAAACTTTCTCACTACAGGACAACAGACAATCTACTGCACTTGGCTGATCATTATTCTTCACAATCCTGACGTTAACTTTATTGCATTTTCCTACACAATTTCCTTTAAATTAATGAATTGAACTTACGAATTCTATAGCAACTTTCACTAAGGATGTCAAAGAGCTTTACAAAGTGAATTCATCAATTAATGAGGGCACCACAGTGAGTTATTTTATGCAAGGATATAGCAAAATACAAATGCAAATCTGGGATACATATAAAAGAAATAAATTCAAACAAAAAGAGAATTTTATTTTGTAATTTGGGTGTAATTGAGCCAGCAAATTGGTGAGGACATAAAAATAGAAGGGTTTAGTTTTTTTTTTTTAATTGCTCCATTTTTTTTCAGCAACAGTACAAAATGAGAGAAAAATAAAGGAAAATAGAACTCTGTGAAAAGTTATTTCCATTCTTCATGTGATGGTCTTAAAGTGTTCAGCAAAATCTGTATCTTTAATGAAAAGACTCCTGGGTAGTTTGAACTGTGTAGCTGATTTTGGACTCTGCTTTACTGTTTACTTATTTGTCTTTAAATCTTTTCAAGGACTAGCTATGCCCATAGCTCTATATAAGACCATTATTAACATATAGTTTAATGTTTTCAAAAAGGTTTTGTTGTTAACCAATGCTCTTTTTTTTTAGATTAATACGTCATGAGAGAAAAACAGTCTTTAGAACAAGCAGTAAAAAACCCCACCCTAAAGCCAAAGCCAGGATATTACTGTAAGGAGATAGCAGAAGTCTTCCTTATCAACAGAAATGAATCAAATTTGAAGGAAACATAGAGCTTCTCATTCACTTCCTCTCTCTGCACATTATTGTCCAGAAGGTTTATGCAGCTGCACAAATGGATTAACATCTGCACCACAAAGACTTCTACCTCAAATTATAAGTCAAGACTTTTCTTTCACTTTTAAGATAGAGTCTACAGTAGCTCCAGTGCAGCTTGTTTATGCTTGACAGGTTTGCCATGAGAGCTATTAGCATAAAATTTATCAAAAGTATTTAAATGTGTGAGGCTCCATTTCAACAAAACTCAGCAAAACAGGTTAACTTCAAGCCTGTGAATTCAAGAGAACTATTTATTTTAAGTGAATTACTTAGATTAGGGCCTATAACCCAAATCCCAGTCCCTACCTTCAAAATATACTCAAAACTCAACTAGACTTTCCTTTACCTCCATGTGTCATGCCTATCCACACACAGATGCCTTTCTAGTTTTTCTTTATGTTGGCTGAAAGCAAACAACCAAAAACATTCCATAAAAAAAGGACCACACAATATTGTTATTCTGGACAAGAGAGGATGAAGTGCACATCTCATCACAGAAACCTTGTTTCATGCAACATTGTCCATTTAAAAAAATGTTCACAATTCATAAGGCTTTAGTTATCTACTCCCTAAATTAAAACTATTTAGAACCACACTCATTGTTCTAGTAAGTCTGTCTGTCAGAAGACGATCACACTGTGAGTCACTATTACTATTCTTGTTCTTCTAAGCACACAACAAGTTATATCCAAAACATATTTATGTTCTGCTGACCAAGAAAACTGTTGATGGAAAGCCATGCAAAAAGTGGTGTCTCCCACACTCCAGCATCACTCTAAACAAGTAAACATGTTATTTAGAAAGACTTGCAAGCTGACTCGAGGTGCTTGCCAAAAAGCCTGCAATAAGAGATAAAATGCTTCGTGACAATAAAGTGAGTTTATAGTCCTTTCTCATTTAGCACCATTTCTGCTCTGTGCTGCAAGCCAGGGATGTGGGGAAAGAGGGACGTTGGACCTGTCACAGTGATCTACTGTCAGATATGATAATATCTGGTAAAAAAACGAGAAGAAAATGTTGGTTGTGGTTCTATTCAACAAACTGTGAAACTGCAGAAATAATTTATTTCTGTTGCACAACTACTACCCACACATTCCTTTCCAGCTACAAATTCTGGCTGCCACAGAAGCTCTGTCTTGCCCAGTGCTCTGAAACTCAACAGTGGCACCTAGTGGCTTCTCTTCATCACATCTCACTACCTAAAATATACTAGGGAGTTTTGTGGACCACTGAAAACCAGTTTTCACTTTTTTGCAACTGTCTAAAAAATATACTAATTATTCATATTAAAAAGGCTCTGCTATCTTTGCCTCACTTTGTAAAGTTAATTTTCTCATTTCAATTTTCAATCTGTTTAAGATTGTATTCTGCTTTTTTTTTTGGTTTGGGGGTTTTTTGGGGGTTTTAATTTTTGTTTTGTCCATCTGTTTGGCTTTTTTTTTTTTTAAATAAAGCATCTCCTTTCTAATCAGCTGGACGTTTTTCTAACAGCCCTGAACAATGACAACAGTAGCTCCTGATTAAGCCTTTCCCCAGTTTAAGAGTCTTTCAGATTGGTGTTTTGACTAGAGAAGTCTAAACAAAGCACTAAGAGCAAATTCTATTTTTTTTTGTTTTAATTAAATATTAATGTAAAAGTTAGAAACACAGAAATTGAATGATTAGCTAAAAAAAAAAAATATTAGAGAGCTGCTAAGAACTTTACATATTAAATAACGTTCTAGGTCTTCTCTAGAATCCAAAGTTGAACTCCTGTCCCAAGGAGTTCACAGATGAGGCAGCAAAAGTATGGATACTAAATAGATGCAATAAAAATATATAAACCAGCACAAAGTTCTGTCACCAGCTTGAGCATATTACACTGCTTTATATGGGCATCTCTAGGGTTTAAAAATGTTACCAGCTTCGAGGCAGATGAAGCTTTAAGCACAGAACCAAACATGCCAGATGACAACTGTGCACACATGTTTAACACACGAAGAAAACTATCGTGCTATTGTTTCCAAAAAACTCTTGCACTGAAGAGATGATATAGTAAAATACCTCCTCCTCATCAATATAGTAACAGAGCACCGGGGAAGGGCCATGGAAGGCTGCTGAGGAGCTACACTGACAGGTGCCTATGTGTGAGAGAGTACTCTTTCTTCCCCAGATTTTATAGAACATAATCAGTGGCCAAATTTTACAGAACATAATCAGCTGCCTACCTTTTCACCTGTATGTAGTAGTACAGTTTGCTGAGCAACAGAAATTACCTGCTTGCAAGAAGTAGACAATGCACCTGGCTATTCTTCAGGCCGAGTGGCCAAAGCCTGTTCCCCCTGAAAGCTGTACTTCTCTGGTACTTACACATGAAAATACAAAATTACAATGGTTTCCATGGACACTGGTTGAAATTAGTGCATTGGAGACAGCTTCAGTTCTTTACTGGTGAAGATGGCAATTTTTACTGAGCTTTCTCAGACTCATTTCACGTATTGGTTGAGGTAAGCACCACTTTATCTGTGCAAAGAATTAATACTCTACCGTTGCTATAAATAAAAATTATTTTTTTCCTCATTAAAGGTGCTTCTAAGCGTAAATTAAAAATAACTTGAACAATATGAAACTGAATGATGTCTCATGCAAAGACATCTCCAGGTTCACCATACTACCACCTCATTAGATAAAAGTCAGAGCGAACAGACAAACCTCACATCATGTCCTTAAGATCACTAAAATATAGCATAAATGGAGGAAAGAATTCCAGAGCTGATTGCTCTCCATTGAGAAAATTCTGCTTTTAGTCCTCACTTGTTGTAATGTACAGAATGTTATCGAATGCAACTCATTTACTTCCAATATCCCAAATATGTTCCCCACAAACACAGCCACTAAGCAGCAGGTAAGTGTTCTGAGAACATACAGTTGTCTTCAAAGCACATATAAGGATGCTGTAACAACTTATCATGTCATAGAGCCTGTGGAACTGGGACCTAGAATTACAGACATTCTGGTATAACTCTGAATAATGTTACTCGCCAGCCAGCCTGCAAAATCGGCACTCATCTGATGTGGACAGCTGAGTAAAAAATGATATTATTCCAAGAAGTCCTCAATACCTTGGTCTTAGAATTCAAAAAACAACAAATGATCCCAGGCTCCAAGCAAAAAATACTTAAATTTCTATTGAGAAGCTTAAATCAGAGTTATGAGTTTAAATGCCTTACTTAATGTGAACCCCAGCATATAATCCTGGTACAGCTTTTACCTACGATCTGAGAACATGCTTCTAAGAGAAGGCAACTTCATCTCCACATTTGACCGTGGTCCCTTCCTACGTCAAATCCTATTGATTCAAAATTCCTATTTTCAGGTATTAATATCAGGAAAAGTGAAGCAGTGAGTTGTCTCCTTCCTCATTTCCAACACTCCACCTTCCCTTAGCTGAGAACTAAGGCTTTCTTCATCTTCAATTCACCCATTCTTTCAAAAGGGTTTGTAAGTCTTCTTTGTCAATAGATGCCATCCTTCCAAAAGCTAGGATCTAAACTGGAACATATAAACTCGTATTTGTATTCAGAAAGGAAAAATATTTTGCTTTGTGAAGTAGTGAACGCTACAATGTTTTCTACATGTGGCACTGCTGATTCAAACAGTTCTTGTACTTTGTATCAGTTCTCCAAACAGCAGCTCCTTGTGCTGGCAGTGGAATACTACAACTCCCTAAAGGTCCAGCACATACCAGCAAACTGAGCGCTAGGCACAGGGCTTGGTTTCCACTGGAGTCACAGGGCTTGGCTGCTGAGGTGGTACAGAGAGATTCAGTTATCCAGAAGTTTTGAAAATTAGAAAAATAAATAATCTCCAGTGTTTCTTTACTGGTCACAGTAGCTCCGAGGAGTAAGTGAAACCTAGTGACGGAGGTATAGGCAGCTTAACCCACTATCCCTCCTGCCCTCAAGCGACCCAGCAGCTGTTACCCAGATGCAGCTGTTTTGGAAAATGCTATGTTTTGAAAATGCTATATTAATAGCAGTTCTTTGCTATGATTATAATGAAAAACTGCATCTTACATCTATTACCAGATATTTTTCCTTCAACAAACTACATAACTATCACCTTTTCCAGCATGGAAATGACACTATACAAACATCTCTAAAGTAAGCTTCCAGACTAGACTGTTAAGCTAAAGGAATTTGACACACAATTCCCATTGACGGTGGATTTTTCTGAAAAGTCTAGTCCTAAACTAGCAGGATCCCATAAATACAACTGCATTTGTAAAGATGCACACAGATGCAGCATTTTCTTAAATAGTAAGTGTTGACATGACAAACGCATTCAAATAATCAAATTTATTTTAGCTCTTGCTTTGCACCAAAGCATATATAAAGAAATCCTCCACCTGCTACTGCAGGAGTGACTTCTCTCCCAAAAATACCCTAAATGTCCATAGCAAACTAGGCCCAAATAACAATTCATTGCTATTGATTAACTGTACAAACGGCTGCTTTTGTATCTGCAAGTGTTTATTTCAGAACAAGATGCTGTGCGATTATTCAAAATATATTCAAAATATATTAAAAAGCCCAGCGTGCATTGATGGGATTCTCTTCTATTACAGTACTCCCTTTTCCAATTAAGAATCAAATGCGAAATTCAGTAGGCTTCCAGGAAGTTAGAGAGTACAAATAAAAGCTGTTTTCTATTATGATGATCAGTAGATGGGTATGGCTTAATCTGCTTGTTAGAAGAGAAATACCTTGCCAAAATTAACAGATCTAATACCTTAATCTCTTGTACCACACGCGTTAGCCTATTAAGGAGGAAATTATGGAGAAATCCAGACAGAGAACCACACACAATGTGCTTAGTAAAGCCATGCGGTGCCTTCCAGTATCTGCAATTAAGTATGAATTACAGAGACCTCAAACACCAACAGTTTGCTCAGTTATAGCCTCATTTCATTTCCTTTCTGGTTTCATTGCATCTCAGAATGACTTGAGTGCTTGAAAATATGATCCATCCCATTCTTTCTTAAGCACAGTGTGCACTTTTAGTTGCAATTGGTTTGATTATTCTGGATGAAAAGAGTCAAGTGAAAATATCACCAATAAGGTGAGAGGAAATTAACACTAAAACCCTAAAAACTCACGATGCTCACACAGGCTTCTGTATCGCCTGAGAAAGCTGCATCCAAACCATAACAAATATATGGGTTTTTTTCATGGTGGTTGTAAGTTTTACCACTGAAAAAAGGCATGGAGAAGAATATACAATGTTGTGACAATTGCATGGATCTACTCATCTGGATTCCTAGCTACTATTTCTTCCTGCACTGTGTCCATCACTGGAAGCTGAGGACAGTGCCTGCAGCCTCAGTGAAAGGCTAGACAAGCTGCACTAAGCTGTGATTAGCTCCTCCAGTTCATGTCCTGATAGCAAAACTGCTATGCGAAAAAAAAACTTCACATAGTAAGACCTCAGTCTTCAGAAATGTCAGCATGGCACTTTCGTAAGTACCAAATTCATTTGCAAAAGCGAAAGTCTTAAAGGCTCCAATGATGTAACTTCATCTGTTGAAGCTGTTGATTCAAAATGATGGAAATGTTTCATACATTTGTATTCATATCATATTCATAATGGTTCCAAAGGAGCTATTTAATGTCAATTAAATGCTATTATAGTGTCAAAGGGAGTTCATTTTCAATATATTTTGTTCTTCCCTAATACTTTGTTGCAGTACTAATACACTTTTATTGCAATAACAGTACAGCAAAGTTAACTGACTACAAATGAACTGAAATAATGAACAATTTCCTTTTGTTCCCAAAGCAAATTATATTGGCATTTGCCTGTCTGCCTGTCCAGTCTAAAATATGGTGTCTTCTCTTTGTCCTCCAACACTGAAAAAACCAAGAGGAGCAGCTGCATAAGAAGTGTAATAATATAGGAACTACTGTCTGAGCAGGTCCTCTTCCTCCTGGATAGATTTCTAACAATGCTTTGCCTCTTTTCTGGCTTGTTTCTACACTTAGCTACAGAAGATAACTCATTTTTGTCTTTTTTTTAATCAATGCTTCATTCTCCCACCCTTCAGCTGGTTTGATGCTCTCTCTCACTGTAAACATTTTTCTGATATCTTTCTAGTAGTTCCCTGATTTCTGCTTTAACTAGTAAGCCACAACAACAGGTTTTTTTTCCCCATTACTTGGCAGATTACTGTTCTACCTGGCACTCGAACTCTGTTTTTGAGCTAATTCTGGTGTAATACCTGTTTTGTCCACTCCACACAATCAGGCTGTCACACAGATCTGTGCCCTGTACAGATATATTTAGTTAATTTTATTTAACTAAATCTGTGTATTTTGTCAAGTTTTTCTCACCAGTGTGCACTGCTATAGACAAGTACTTGTTAACCAGTCCCTTTTATGATGGGAGTTTCTTCTACTATTATTTGTAACTGCTTTCAGATCTGTCTTGCTATTTGTCTCACTATTCTATTCCATATGAACTGGCACAGAAATGACTGACCCCGTGGTGCAACAAATCTGATTGAAAAGTATGAAGTTCTTTCCAGGTTAAATCTGGTCTGCTACACGAAGGTTAAACTGATGGGAGTGAGAACACAAGACAGTGAATATTTCTCTTCTACAAGCCCTAGAAAGCACTAGTTAAGTGTAAATTTCACAATTTGCAGTCCACTGTGACAAGACATGTTTCAAGTAATAATTTTTTGTCTCTAATGACATCCTCCTTTCTAATTTCATGTTTATATCCACCTGCTTAACACAGAAAAGCACTGGTTAAGAAGGCAATAGGGGAGCAGTTACTGAGAAATGCTAAAAATGGTCAGTTTTGCAGAGGAGTACCTCACTCCTGCAGCACAATACAGTTCAGCACTATCTTGGTTTTTCAATGGAAATCACTCTGCTTGGCAGGAGACAAAACTGAGAAGTAGTTCTCACCCTGACATATAGGAATACATTTAAACCTTAGGTCAATTAGCCTCTCCTACGGCCTCTCTCTCCTACGGCTTAAACACAGCTACTGTTAGCCCTTTTGCCTCAAGAAAGTCACATATTTGAGGCTTCACAATCTGTGTGCCATAAAGAATTAACAATGGGGTCTATTCTTAATTACAAGCAAGGATATGAAGTCCAATTTTGTAAGGCTGGCACTTACACAGAGCAACCACCTTGTTCACAGTTTCACATCTTTTTCCAGACAACATTTTGTCCCAAAGCAGCTCATATTCCCAAGAATTTCCTGGAAGAAGAATTTTGCATGAGAGTAAGTGAAGGCTCCATTGCATTTCACTAGCTTTGAAATTCAGAGATGTCCATACTCCCAGTCTCTAACTGGACTTCCAAGACTTTTCTTGTCTCTGCTCCTTACTAGATTTTAGTCTAGTACCTTGACTTCTCCTCTTTTACTTAATGATGTTATATATTGACAAAGGTGTAAATGGTAACTATGTTGCTCAGTATCTTCAAGACTACCTGTGTTTGCCTGAAAATATTCCTACTTATAGAACCTTCAAATATAATAATATATAATTTCCTGAGATGACCCATTAAACTGTAGCATGAACACATTTATAAATTATTAAGTCACAGTAAAACAAAGGCACATTCAATTGAGAAAACAATGATGTGAACTGAAAATGATAGGGTTGTGTAAAACCAACTGGATACAAAATTATAACCAAAAGGAAGTAAACTGGGAGGTCACTCTTAAATATTTCTGCAAGCAGAAATGCCAAAGTAATTTTATCTGTGGGGTTACAAATAGAAGGTGCCATTTTCCAGAAATAATGAATGATGGACAGATACAGAAAGACTGTTCAGTCTAAAGGATGTAGCTCAAAAATGTTCAAAATTGGGAATATGCAGGACTTACACTGAATATTTTAACCATAATTTCACTAATTCAACAAATGCCAATATGCCTTACTCTTTTTTCTGCTCTCAAGGAGGCAAGGATACTCTAGGCTAACCTACAAGACCGCTTGTCTGACCAGTTATTCATAGGCGCGATGCTAAGTCTCACAAAGTGCGCACATGGTAACTTTGGTTCTGTTTCTCAGAAGAGGCTTACTCTAACATTCACAGCATGCAGACTTGAGTGATTTGAAAGCCTCAGTCGTAATACTTGTAAAACTCATGGCAGATATTTTAAACAACAAGAATTGCAATCTTCCTGTCTTATTCTTCCTCTTGTCTTTCAGAGCCCTTGCGTAAACTTTTCTAAAACCCCCCAAAATAGAAGGATTGCAAGTTAGTCAACCATGACAAATACAGAATTTTTAGAACTTTCACTAATACTCTTCAAAAAGTGTTTACGTTACCAAGTCTTTGAATACATACTTTGAACTTCTCTTTCTAGTTTCATAATGGATTCCCAAAGCTCTTATTTCAGACATGACCTATAGTATAGTACAAAGACAGCTACAATAAACTTACCAAGATACTTTTTTTTCCCCAAAATGAAAAAAAACAAACAAGCCACCAAAACTCTTTCTGGAGATAAAGAAACAGTTCTCCTAGCAAGTCAGGTGCATTTCTCTATAAAGATGTAATGAACTCAGTAAAGTCAAGTCACAGTAAAGAGGGATTTCTCATCAGCTCCAGCTTTAAAAGTAGCATTTTGTGGGGATTGTTCTAGTTTGCTGTCAGTCATTAGACAACCAAACCCTCCTAATGCTTCCCTATCCTTCCCATGTCAGTGGCAAAAATGTTTTATTAATATAAAAATGAAACTAGGCAGCATGCTGTAACGCAAGTTGCCTTTGCTCAGCTCTGTCAAGAGAACAGAAGAGTAGAATGATCCTCTGTACAGTCAGAAAACAGATGAAACAACTAAGAACCCCCCCCCAAAACAGCTCAAAGGAACTTGCTGAATAAAGATAGCATTCATGCTGCTTCCCTGACATTTTATGAAAAGATGGCCTCTCTGAAGATTTCAGATCTTTCTTATGAACAGACACAATTATTCCAACCAGAACTCAAAAAGTTACAATTGCAAAAAGGGATAAAGACAAAGGATTCTAACTAATCGAGCCTGTATTTAATGCCTTAAAATACTAATCTAGCAAAAATTATTATTGCTGAGTTTTCACTAGGAAACAAGTAGTGCATTTTACAGAGTAAGTATCCACAGTCATAATACCAAACTATGCAAATAAATACTTTTCTTTCAGTAAATCCACTATATGTGTTAAATTAATTGTGTTAACTTACGACAGAAACTCTATAACATTTGCTTATTTTCCCATATGCTGAAGGACCATTCAGAACATACTCTCACCTTTCCTGCTGCTTATATTTTTGTAAACAGCAATAACCACACATCTGTGCTTTTAAAACATAAGCTTATATAGAGTCCCTTTAAGGCTCTGCTTATATCAAAGCATACTAGCTAAGTCCTATCAAACTGTATAATAAACTGTTGGGATTTGGTACTACAGAACACAGTGCTACTATCATGAAAGGTGATTCCACTATTTTTTTTAAAGACTTTTCTCTGAACATATTCAGCATGTCACAGTAAAACACTACCCGAGTGTCCTTCCATTCTACCCTCTGTAGTTACAATACCAACACATTGCATGCTTTTATGCATTTTTATGATGTATATACATCAGTTTTATCTCTTTCCTACATCTGGGATAAGTAAATGAGGCTTTAAGTTTGTTTGGTTGGGTTTTTTTTTTACTTATATTTACCACTACGTACCTCTCCTAAGCCTGATATAGGTAATGGAGATGGGTTTAACACCATAGTAATAAATGTCAAAGAAATTTGCTCTTTACAGAGATAAGCAACTCTCTTCAGAAATACTTTCCAGCTATCTGGAGAAACACATAGTTCATAATCTCTGTTGCTCAATTTATCATTGCCTATTAATGTTAAGCACAGAAAAAGCCTACGCATTAAACTCAGGTTTATGATACAGAGAATGCATTATTTTCATTTTAAATTATTACTGAATATCTGCTACAATGTTAATATTTTGTTGTAATACATGCAGATGTGCAAATACCTCAGGTCAACATGACTCAGAAGTCTAGAAGGAAAGTGAAAAATAAATACACCAAGAATCATAGCAAGGGTTTCAGCATCTGTTGATCCACTTGGTTTCCCATGGCAATCTTTCATTACATGACTGTAAATTACTCATGCATATTCTTTCTTCCTCATTATGGACTTCAATTTTATGAAAGCCTCTGTAACTTATAACAAACAGGTTACCCTTTAGATTCAACGCAAAACAAATCACCCTTGGAGAATTAATGTCCTGTAGCTCAGATCTGGTTTAGCCATATAATTTGAGAGTAATATTAATTCAGGAATATTTCCACTTTTATTCTTGTGAAAGGCAGTACCAAGGAAAAATCCAAAGAGACTGACAAGCAGTACATACAATGCACAAACAAATATAATACTGAAGAAAACAACTCCGCAGTAAAGTAGTGGAACACATTGCCACAGCATCTAGAGAGACAACTCAAAAGTAAGGAGGTATGGGTCATGGAAACATCTACTATGTTTTGGTGAGAAGTAAAAAATTTTTATGTTACAACAGCTTTGAGCCAGCCAATAACAAATAGAATGACATTTATATATAAAAAAATAAGTTACACTGGAAGATTAATCCTTAACTATTCTTTAGAGGACAAGCTTGACTGTACTTTCTTTTAAAGCATCTGCCACATTTCAACATCAAAGAAAGAACTACTGGGCTAGACCTGGTAGACAAGAACACTCAATACTCTTAAAAAAAAACCAAAACAACACCTCACTTCCTCACTTCCTTTGATTACTACATTGTATGTAGGAGAAAAGTAAAAACAATGGTACCTGCAGAATATCTGTGCTACTTACTATCCAGTGAGTATTTTTTGCATCTTTTTAGAACTTGAGACTGCTGGTCCAGCTCCTTTGGAAATACAAAGGAGAAGGCAGGGCTGTTTGTGCATGTGAAAATATGTTTATCAACAGGATTATTATAGTGTCTCTAGAGTATTAACATTTTTTCCCTGAAATTATACTTTGCCCATAAAAATAAGGCTTTGATATAAGATTTGACTCCCTAAGGCCATCTCAGTATTAAATAAGAAAACTAGGTTCACATTTGTACCATATACTATATATAGCTGCATGACTGAAACTTACAGTAATTCCTCCCAGGCGTTTCTGCTTTAGTATTTTTCTACTCTCTTGAGTATCAACAACTCTGAATCAGTTTGCATTATGAGGCAGTAGATGAGTCAGGTGCTTAAGAATAAAGAAGAGCTCTAGTCCCAGCTATGCATTAAAGTCTGAAGACATGAGAGCGAGCAGGTTTCTCCACCTGCACGAGGTCCTAGCTGAATTCAGTCTGCAGGACTGAGCCCAGTGATGAAACACAGCAGTGTACAGAACAGAGGCAATATGCATGGGTTTAAGTTTTCATTCTTTAAAAAGTTAATGTCTGGATGCCTGAACCACTGGCATTCTTTCAAAAACCCAAACAGGCACCTATCTGCAAAGACTACAGGCTCTCCAAAGCCTGCAAGTCATTTTTTCATACTTCATCTTCACTAGTAAGATTTGAGCAACTTTACTGACTCAGCCACACAGAGATTTCATAAGGATAAACAGAGTAGAGACTGATGAATATGATGGTGAGACTATGACGACTAGGTAACAAAATCTGTGGTTTTCATATGGACAGATTCTGCCCTCAGGGTGCTGTCTAAATTCAGGGAAAACAATGTTACTAAAAATGTGGAGCTTGCAGCTCTTCTGTGCCTTTCCTCACCGGGCTTCAAATGGTGTACTGGTTCCTCATGCCTTTTTGCCCTGAATCAGTGAGGAAGCATTTCCAGGGCACTAAAAACCTATCCAAGTGCTGACATAAGCTGAGTGCTCCACATCGACACTTAGGGGATTGGAAAGTTATCAGGCTAAAGCTCTTCTCTGTCTAGAGAGACTTAACTTCAGCAGCATGGTTGTATCATGTTTTCACTGCACTAGTCCTAGAGAGTTCTTCCAGATGCATTCCTACAACTGCTAGTGCATTTAAGACTAGAGGAAAGTAGCTCTGCCAGCAAAACTAATGAATAATGTATTAATCAATTAGAACTTTATGGGATAGGTAATTACCCAGACCTTTAAGAAGGTGCTAGAATATCTGTGATGTTTCTGTTCCACCTACCTGTTATCTTTGCTGATATTTAAATCCATTAATCTGATTAGTCAAAGTAAGTAGTAGCTTTAATTGTAATTTAAACACAGTGTAACATAATTTGGAGAATAGAGAGTTTATTTTAAATGACAGTGCATGTCTCACACACGTACTAAAGCAAGCATAGCATTTTAAATTCTAAGGCTAGTTCTATGTATTAATTTAGACCTAGTCAGAATTAACTAGGGAAGTCATATTTTCCAAAAATATATTTTAAGAAGTAACATCTAATATGTTACAAATTTAAAGATGATTGTGGGCAGACTATTCTGATTTGGGGGGGAATTTTGTCAGAGACAAAACAAGTAATGCAAATATTGTGCAACATTTGCAAGACATCTTTCGCATTATCCTTGGCTGTGGTCCCTGGGATCTTTTTGCAAATCTGAGGGCAAAGTCACATGGTGACACACAAGTGATTGCCTCAAAAATTTGGGAAATGTTGCACTGCATTCATTTTAAGTTTTTGGACATAAGGAAGTTGGGATATAAGCAAAATTTATGCTAATAGTTTTAAGTGAGAAAGTTGTCTTCTGTACAAAATCTAAGCAAACTCTTGCTGTCAAGTGTTTGATTTTCAGCAGCACTGGTCTTTGTGGGTCCCACTCTGCCTATTGTTTGAAATCTCTTCATCCACTGCACATAGTCTGTGCTAGCATTCTTCACTAGTATGAGGGGGTTTATTTTTAAAGCACTCCTGCTAGCTAGGTACATTAGATGCATCTAAATAAGATATTAGGAGCATTTGCAAAATCTGCTTTGGCAGCCTTGTGAACTCTGGAAGTAGAACCAGAAGAACCCGGGACTCAGCTGGTTCCTCAGCTAAGATTCAAGGGAAAAGGAGCATTCTCTCAGGAGAAGTAAACTTCACTCCCGGATTCCAGTATGTGACCCCTCCATTTCAGTAATATTGAGCTTCAGCTTCCTTTTCACCCTGCACTGTTTAGACTGGGATCTCCTGCTGTGAATTTATTGATGACATATAAAGAAGAATGGTGCAAAATAATTTCATGAACAAGTTTACCACTGTTGCAATTGAAAACAATTGATTTTATCAGGTTTAGGGCAACAGTCACAAAAAGTTCCCAGGTTCACGTCACCTGATATTCAGTGAAACTGATTTCCTTTCTGCTTATTCAGTGCCAGCTTATTTGGTGACAGAATTGACTCTCTAAAAATGGGATAGGCCTTTTCACTAAAATCTAACGGCATAGAAATCTGATCACAGACTTCAAGTTCAGGACTTTAGTTTGATAGTTGAGGTCAAATCTCACCCCATTTCTTCAGCATTTCCTTCATAATACAGGCAATATCCTTCATTACTTAAAGCTTTCCTAATACAAAACATGAAACCTTTTCTCTCTGGAAAACAAATGAACGAACTAATACTCATAGCAATGATCAGAACCAGACTTTACAGTAGAAGAGTCAGTCTAATTCTAGTTTTCCTGCTACTTTAAGTTATTTTTAAGGCCTCTTTAAAAGCGCAAAGAACAGGACCTTGCACTGCAAATTATCTCTCCTTGGATCTGGACATTGGCCTAAATACAAGAGGAATTGTCCTACAAAATTTATCTGTTTTAAAGATAAATTTAAAAACAAAACACCAAAACTATCACTCTTTTCACAATAATTTACAGAGAAAAAGTAATAGGCTGCATAACTGACATAAACCTATCAAGTTACTCCACACACAGGAGATCCTCCCCATTCCAAACAATACGATGCCTAAATATTTTTCACTTTTGTAATAGTCCTTGACTTCTATTGTAAGCAGTTTTATTTTAATCTTCGGAAGTTTGCACTAAGATTCCCCCAGCAGACCTGTACACCACCTGCCTTCCAAAATAAGTGTCTGGTGTATCTGATGTCCCATACATCAGTGGGAACATACGGTTTTTAAGAAAGATTTTATTTTGTTTAAAAATTTAGCAATTCACCTCTGAGGCTTTCATACAACTATGATATACTTAACTACATTTCATGCAATCACAAAAACCCAAAAACCATAAATGCATAGCTAAGAGTTTTGAGATTCATACTTCAATCCCACAAGAGCTCAGAAGTCATACCATTTCATTCAAATATATATGTTACGCCATGCATTGCACAGTCACTGCAGTAGATTTAAGCAAACCGTCAAGCTTTTAATAGCCAAGGGAAGTATGAAAGACAAGGAATTGCAAAGATCAAAGGATAGAACTTGAGCCAAGAAGCAATAGAACAAGATAATTCTGACAAAAAGCAGAGAAAAGGTTTTGTATAAAATCTACATTTTGTAGAGAGATCCTACATTAGAGGATCCTGCATTAGAGGAGATCCTTATCACCATCTTTATGAAAAGAGGTAAGAATACTCATCAGGATTCTTCTGTCAAATGGGTCTTCAAGTGGTCGATTTCCTCCTAAAATACCAATTATAAAAAGAAGGTGCCATTTTTTCCCCAGTGTAAGATTGTTGAAGTCTTCAATATGGATACTTCAAGATCTTTGATTAGATCTAGTCTTGAGAGGTAACCACATGAGAAGTATCAAGTGTCAGATGCAAGATATTTTAAAAATCATAAGAAATAGCTCAGAAATAACAGATGAATTAACTAAATTAATAAAACTGCTACATACTCATAAGTCTTTAGTAGGATGTTGGAGACAATTGCAGTTACTTGATAACACCCATTAACATATTCATATTCTATTAATTAAAAATATTTCCCAATAAAATTTTCAAGGGCATGTATTTAAGAATGTGAGCCTACAGTCCTTAGACAATGCTGTATGGGATCAAATAAAGAAATAAAAGCTTTATGTTACTTGTTAGTGAGCCCAGAAGATCACATCTGTGAGCTGTCTCACAAAGGCTTCCCTTTAGTCATCATAGAAAAGCTCTCAGAATAAGCAAGTCTCCTCTGACAGTGATGCTACTGGAAAATACACTGAAATCCATACAAAAATAAGGCCCACAGGTAATTTGTGAGGCTTCAGAAACTGTTCTCATTTCAGCAGGCTGTAACTGGTACCTTTCACATTTACAGCTGTAACCACAAAAAATCCAGGAGACTGGATGGAAATCCACCTCACTCTTGCAAAAAAAGACACCACAGCAATTAAGAGTCCCATTTAGCTGTACACCACGGTCACTGCCCTGCTATTCTAGATATTCATGTTACTCAAGGGCTTTAGATTGTTCTTGAGCACATGCTTTTTATAACTGAAAACAAAGTTACGATGTCAGATGTAGTTCAAACAAGACGACTTTTACTTCCTGAATCTGAAGAGTTAACTCACATCTCCCCAGATTACTTCTGAGGTCAATCAATTTTTCTCCTTGTTTTAACCTTATGTAGAAGATAAAGAAGTTCATGAAAGAAATACGCTCACAATAAATGCTACTGATAAAAAAGTATGTATCTGCCAGATTCACTGAAACATTCCTGGCCAGCCTTTCACTTCCTACACTCTCAAATCAGCATCGCAGTTACAGAAGTCATATAATTTACATTAGAGCTTTATAAAATACAGTATTATCAATTTTTTTTTTTTTTATTTTCTCTGTGTTGAAGTCTACATCTCAGGTGTTGATGACACCCACAGTGAAAAAGGCATCTTACAAAGAAAGTTTGGGTCTGGTGCTTTTAAGAAAGCTGTGTTTTCAGACCCCACTGAGGAATCCTTTTGAGTATTCACGTAGCACAGCACTCAGACTTTTTGCTTGAGCCCTAACATTTGCTACTTAGCTGCTCTTTTGCAGGATATATGTTTGTCTATTTTATTTGTGACCTACAGTGGATGTAACTATGATGTCCTGCAATATGTTAGCTGGTTAAAATTATTCCCTTAAACTGCTTCACTGAATATCACTAATTGATTATAAATGTGATGATCACGAGCTGTCAGATTCTTCCCTCTAGAGGTCTGCCTGATTTAACAACAGAATGATTAGACTATGATATAATAAATTATTTCATAAACTGATTAAAAAACCCTATACTATACATAAAATCACATCTTCCACAGCAACAGTATATATGAAAAATGATAAATATCCCAATCCTTACTATAACAATGATTTCACAAATTAGGCATAATATCATTTAAGACATAGTGTTCTTTTCTAGTTATGTTTCTGAATTTACAAATTACAGTTGTACTATTTTTATATAAAATATTTTTTTCACCTACCCAAAAATATCACTGCATAAAAACTTAACACAAAATGATCAGAACAACCCAAACCCAACCCTAAAATCATACACCACTGCTACTGCTTTTCAAGAGCTTCAACTAATGCTAATGCTAACATTAAATAACATTAGAATTATGTAATACTGACAACCATAATTAATGAACATTTTGTCACTGAGAAAGAGAAAATAGTATCATGAAAGATGCTAAAGGCAAAAAAAGGAATCTGTGACTAACCATCAGAAACACAGCCTTTCATGCATTGTTTAGTACTGGAAAAGGATCATGAGCCATCAACCATATCAATGCTATGCCTGGTATCTGAGTAACTACCTTAAAAATTCAAACACAATAAAATGTTCTTTCTTAAAAAAAAAAAAAAAAAGATGATTGATCTTCTCCTAATAGCCAAACATATGAGCTAGTGCAAACAGAGGACTTCTTCCTCTCCCACACACAGCCTTCTCAAACAACAATCAATCACTTTACAAGACTATTCCGCATTTTTAAAGTTCTGCTCTTAATCTACACAGCCTTCTTTTACGTAAGACAAAACAAATGTAATCCCTTAACGTTTCCCTACGTATTACTTTACATAAATTGCCTCTGTTCTTCTTGTTCTTCTATGGAATTTATTCAGCTTACCAGTGGGTTCTTTAAAAAACGGGCTCATAATCTGGACAAAGTCTTCTAGCTAAACAGAAACCAAAGTTCAGTTAATACATCCTTAGATGGTAGTTACCTAATTTTCCAACTATCGCATTATTAACTCATTTAGGGGAGTCAGACATAAAATATTAAGAACCATTTTACCACTCAGCATTACTTACAGTTTGGCATTTACCTTTCCTATTACAGTATTTTTCATTTTAAAAGACTGTCCTTTCAATTTGTCAAAATTACTATCCTGTAGCCAAAAATGTTTGCAACTCCTTCCACAATGGCATCATTCACAAATACTAAGCTTCACTATTGCCATTTAGTAAAAAAGAAATAAAAGCCCAAACCACTAGAACTAGATCAGGATATTGATCCTGGTGCAAAGGAAAACTGCTGACAATTACTCCTTAACATTCATTTTCCCACCAGATGCATCTTTGTTTTATCACTGCTAATCTTGAAACATACCCTGATTTGATCAAGAAAAGCAGACAGATCCTTTTTTAAACCTATGTATCAATACACAATTCCAGCA
Organism: Coracias cyanogaster; assembly: GCA_033124195.1. Classification (NCBI taxonomy): domain Eukaryota; kingdom Metazoa; phylum Chordata; class Aves; order Coraciiformes; family Coraciidae; genus Coracias; species Coracias cyanogaster. Next base: position 63,507 of record JAVSBS010009445.1, on the reverse strand, counting down.
CAGAAAAAATTTAATTACCTCCCTAGCAGCATGATTGTACCAAAGCTCTACCAAAAGAGTTGGCAGCAACGGCCCTGCCATCAGGGCTATTATATTGAACTCAATAAAACCAAAACTTGGGTTTTTTCCTGCTAGTAAAAAAGTCCTCTGCAAGCAAACCAGTTTTCAGTGTTCATTACATGTACATGAGCTAGTGTCATATTTTAAACAAGGAAAGTAACTCTGCTAATACTTAACATAAATGAGATAATACTTCTACTCACCAACCAAATTCATATGACACAAATATTGCTCATTACCTGTATCTTGCAGGCATTTTAAGAACGGATGAGTATTATCTACATCTCCAACTATAAAATGGGCAGCCTTCTTCCTCAGCTGAAGGTTGTAATTAATTTATTTTGTCTAAATGTTACATTTCTGTCAATTATAATATTGACAAAGATGACCCACTACTTTGGGTGCCAGGGAGGAATACAATGGTGTATCAGTATAAAAATGGAAATAAAATACATTTGTGATGCTTCATTATACCATTAAACTTATACTTCCACCTTCACCAACAGGGACCCCAATCTAAATTCACTCTTTTAAAAGAATAATCCGCACATGCCTTTACATGTCAGTTTTCTAATTTATCACTTCTAACCAAATCTACCTACTGTAATAAAAATGACTAATGTCCTTTTGCCTTGAATTAGTTCACATACTGCAGGCAGACAACGGATGGCTGCACAGCTGTGATCACGTCACATAATGTAAGAACAAACACGAAGATGAGCAAGAAGGGCTAAAACTTCAGAAACCCTTTTTTGTGACTCAACAGTCCTTTTGCTATGCCACAAGAAAGTAAAAAGGATGATATGCTGAAGTGTTTTTTAAAATGTTACTGGAATATTTGGTAAGGCTATTATTCAGTTCAAGCTGTGATCAACAGCCAGCTATCTTTTCCTATGTTCTTCATGAGAACAGATTGGAACACAAGCTGCTACACTGACTTAAATTAAGTATAATTACAGGTTCTTCAGATATATTTTTTCCCTTCAGAGGATTAATATATATGATGGATAAAGCCCCAGCTAAATTTTCACTTCTATTACATCAGTAGGTACAGGAGCTACCTGAGAACTGAAATATTAAATATAGAATGCAAACTCTACTGGACTGTATAGGAGGACAGGAGGTTCACACTACTATGCAGTTACCACCATTACTTGCTCATCTTGCATTATGCTGCGCCTTCTCAACACATTTATTGCTTAGTGTGCAGAAGCTGAGGTACAAGATGTCACAAACTTTGTGCAGCAATTTAACAGACTGGGACAGCTTTGTATTGAAATAACAGATTCTGAGCACTCATGAAAAGAATAAAAAAATTTCACTCACTTTCATCTTCCCTTTATTCTTGATCAAAGTTGTATTTGCAGAACTGCAAAACAATCTAAATACTTCACATCGATCTGCCGTTACCTAAACATGTGACAGACACAATAGCCAATGATAGAATGGCCGTCTGACTTGTAAGATGACCATCTATCTTACTTTCATTTACCCACAACGGACTGGGAACAGCAAGTCTCCATTTTCTGCTTCCCACCCTCAAAATCAAATATGAATTTGTGGATCAGTGAGCCAGTTTCTATCCTGCCTTAACTGGACTCAGTGCAAGAAGCTGTGATGTAAGACATAAGGCATTGCACTTGGCATTGTCTCCCCACCTGGGAAATCCTCCTCAAGGGCACATCCTGCAGATGAGAGCCAGTACAACAGCCTATGGCCAGTTGAGGGACACAACATACCCATCCACAGGTCACACTGCAAAACATGCCATGCAGCCAAGGGATTCTCATTCAAAACAATCAAAACTCACCTTTTGCACCTATGCATATAGCCTGACATTTAAAGATGAGTAAGAGTTGCACCATTTCACATTAGAAAAAGGATCTCAAAGTACATCTTTTCCTGACAGTTTCGTATAGTCTTGGACAAAACGAGCACCTGGCCCTTACGCCTGCAGACTCTGGATCCTCCTGCTGGACACAATCAAGTGTCAGCAACCCCATAGAGAACAGCCTGCAAAGAATTTCTAAGAAATGTATTGCAAGTATTAAAGTCTGTGCAATAGCCAAAGGAAGAAGAAACATCTAAAGTAAAACATGTTCCCAGCTTGCTCAACCCCAGGCCTTTATAGGCTGTAAACTCAGCAATCCAGCTTCCTCCTCTGGTATTCTGGGAAATAATTCCTCTTAATAGATCAACTCTATCCATTACTTCCTGGGTAAGAAGAATTAATGGTTTCTGCTGAAAAAAAATCAGAACCTCAGTAGCTGATAAAATATGAAGTATTTCACAGTCAATTATGCTGGAATATATTTATATAAAATTTCATAAATCAACCAGATGCAACTTCTCTATTCAATTATCTCCATCAAGCCATGTTTTCTCTCACCAAGAGTATTTGTTCCAAAATAAAGCACTTCACACCCTGAACTCATAAGCACATGCCAGGTGAATAAAAAGTATCAAGTGGCTAGAGAAGTCTGCATGCATCACTTCCATTTCAATGAGAGATGGGCAGCCTACAAACATTCTGGAAACTTTTTAACAAGGGAGGATCATTTTTCTACAAAATTCTAAAGATATGAATAGAAGATTAGGACTACATTTATATGGCAAAACATACTACTTAATGAATCCTGTAACTTTACAGATAAGGTCCTCACTACAGCATGGGCTTTATGCAGTACAACATGGTTCTCCTGCTAAGACATATCCAATAACACAAAAAGCAAAAGCATTTTTGAAATGGATCTCACAGCCATTGTCGTGAAGTCTTAAACGAGTCTCTGTACAACTGTGTGAAAAAACTTGAGAGGTGGCGCCCCAGTTCTGTGAAATCACGGCTTCCAATCCATGACCTCGACCTGCAGGTCTTAACAAACATTTGAGAAAGGACAGGGTTGAGTTCTCTTAATGTTCTATTCTCCTTTAACTCTGTGGTGTAACAGGAAAAGAGTAAGAGAGCACTGCACACAGAAAGCCATCTCCTCCCTACTTAACCGCAACAAGAGAGGTTTTTTTACATTGCAAGAAAAATTACTGGATAAAATCTCACACCAACTTAACCAGGGAAGGGGTCAGAGATGAAAATCAGGGACACAACCTCCTTTTTACTAAATTTTCTTAGGCATATAGTAATTAGAAAAAACCTAGCTTTTCTCCCTGATGTTTAAAATTTCAAAAGGTGACATCAAGTTAATCTTTGTAGACATTTAAAATTCATAATAAGGCAAATACCTAAGAACATTTCAAATTTATGCTGTAGGTATATGAATAGAAAGAAAATTAACAGTTTCCTTGTCAATAGCATGAAACATACTGGAGGAGATCAGGATTAAGTCTGTCAAAACCTGCCAACAGCATTTAGAAAGAACCATATTTTTCTGCGTATCATTGCAAATCCAGACAATATCCTCAATGTCTGGAGGCCAGATTGGGACTTGCATATTATGTCAAAAATTGCTTTGTGCCATGATCATAAGCAAAATAGCTTATAAAGACCTTGCATTGCCTACCTAAAAGCAAATCTCTGCACTCCTTTGCACTTACTAAATTCAGAATTTTATAAACATTTGCATCAGCAATTAAAAAAAAAAATCTATTTCTTCTTTACTGTATGAATCAAAAGCAAATTGCATATAAGAGTACTCATAACTGTACATAGGAGTAGAGCATATATCAGCAGCTAATGAACAATATGCCCTGCAATGCTGTTGCTGATGATACAGAATTGTCTGTCATTTCTGTAGGACTCAAACCATTTTTGATCCACAAGCAGCTTTCAGAGCATGGCTCTTTGCAGAGAAATTTGTGTCTTCTCTCAGGAGAATGACACACAAAGCTCTGAAATAAAATTTTGGATTCAGATCATATCATCCAACTTTTTTTGCCATTGTATACTTTGCCTCAGAAGTAGGCTCTGAAACCAATGGCTTTTATGAGCAGTTTAGTATCTCTAAAAGGACTAAAAGCTCATGTATGATCAATGACTAACATTTTTAGCAAGAACATTAGAGCTGAAATCCATTCTTAGTCAAATAGTATTAATGATAACAGTGAAAACCATTCTTTCTATTGCTTCTTCAACAGCTAAGAATAAAGTCCTACATATATTACATTGTAAATAGATAGCAACTATCTGTCATCCCTAGCTACAACCAACAGAGTCAGTAGCACCAAGGGAAAATTAAAAAACTGTCTCAGCACTTCGTTCCCAGCATACGCTCTCTGTCTCTTTTCAGGTCTTTATCTCATCACTTTGTTGTCCAAGAGCATGCAATGAAGTAAAGACTCCTCTTTGGATTTATGAGAGGTTACTTTTCTACTCTGGAGTTACAAGAGGTATTTTTATACTGAGAGGTACTTTTCACTTGAGAAGAGGGAAAAATCACTATTTTGATGTAGAACATCTTTCTCTCCTGAGACAAAAGAAAATGTTTTCCTCTGCTGAACGGAAAAGCTGGTCTAGGAATACTCAGGCCACTGTCAGTGAGTTTGAAAAAAACAGTTATTTTGACACATATAGGTCTATTAACTGACAAAAAGCTCAAGCTGCCTTTAACCTTGGGAAGGGACACAGAGCAGCACATTTATTACAGTTCTTATCAGCTGTATCTATAAGGAAAGATTAATGTTAACTGTGTGTGTTAGTACGTGATCATGCAAGTGATTATGCAGGAGTAACTTTTCAATCAGAGCAGTATAACAGTTGCAAGTAGAATGAATCATTCAATTTTCATTATTGTTATCACACTTGTGTGATTTAAAAGGAACCATACTGCAGGACAGCATAGATTATATACAAAGCATTTGTTATGCAAGTAAACAGTGCTTTCAAGAAAGCTTCATCTGGTGACTGCTTTTTCAAAAAAATACCGTTTTGTGTAGAAAGACACTATATGTTTGCCTCTTAACCAAGCAGTAGTAGGTCTTCCATAATCACATATACTAGTGAATGAGTTGTTATGAAGGTAAAATTCAACTGAATTTCTACACCTGAATGTCTTTTTAGAGCACAAGCTGAATAAACATGGCTAACAGCAGATATGAAAACAGAAGCCTTATGCACTGACAGCTATCCCTTAAGTCTGTACAGGTGATTTAGCAACATCTTAAGTTTAAAAGCCTGAGATTTATACCTCTGGTAAGTTTACCTTGGCTGGATGCCCACCAGGCTGCTCTATTACTCCCCTGTTCAGCAGAATTGGGAGGGGTGGAATCAACGCAAAAAAATGATGGGTCAAGATAAAGCCAGTTTAATAAAAGCAAAAGCCATGCACAGAAGCAAATCTTCTCTGGAGATTTTCAAGACCTGTCTGGATGTGATCCTGTGTGACCTTGCCTAGATGAACCTGCAGGGGAGTTGGACTAGATGATCTCTAGAGGTCCTTTCTAACTCCTACTATTCTGTGATTCAGAAAGCTGAATGCACCTTTAAAATTTATAAATATATGCCATATTTACTTCAAGAACTGTTATAACAAGTACTGTTAATTTTTCTATTTAGATTAACAACTCTATGAAGGATTAAAAGGCTTGCTTTTTTTTCCAGGCACTTTATTCCCAGGCTCAATTCTACTTGCTCAAGTAAGCTGTAACACTTGAATAAAGTGGAGATTTATATTCCAGTTTTCACTAGTTCCAGACATTTTGCAAGAGAAAAAAGTGGAAGCATCTATCTCTTCGCATCTGTTTAGCAGGTTTCATTTTTTCCTGTTGCGTTCTAAAATGTAATTCTGTATGTGTATGTATGCACGTATATTTCTATGTATGTATGTGTGTATTAAGCATATACATATACACATACATTTTTAAAATGTATATAGAATGCAAATCAAGCTTAATTAATACAGAGGAATAAACAATAACCTTTACAGCAAATAGTAATAAACCAAAAGTCAGACACGAGAAGCCTGCATACAAATACTCACAGAAAGAAAACAGTTAAAAGCAATTAGCAATTCTTTTCACCTACAGTTTGTGAATATTGTAATTTTCCATTACAAGCACATCTGTACACATCCACACACACGCAGTGCCAAGTGGGCCATTCTAATTCACTCTAATACCCTTCAAGCACTTCCCAACAAGAAGGCAGCATCCTCAGAGCAAGGGACATAAAAATGTTAGCATCAGCACTTGTATAACAGATAAAGATTTTCATTACAATCTTACCATTCTGAACCTTTAGGGTTAATTATATTGCATTATTACATATCTATTTTGCAACAATTATCTGATAAATCTGCTTTTGGCTTTTTCAGCCATTTTTGTAAGAAAACAGTTGCTGTAGCAACACTCATTCTCACTGCTGTATATTGTAATTTCACTACTTAATTCATTAAAAGTAAATTAAAATTGTGTACATGAATCCAATATAACAATGTTACTGTTATTCTATTGTATAAGATTTTTGTATTGTAACTTATTTTAACATTTCTGAGCACTCCTTTTGCATAAAGGGATTGAAGAGAGAACTCTGGGGCAGAACCTGACAATTCAACGGCTCAACAATATTATAAATCACTAAGAACTCATTATTTCTGAAGAGATTACCTGTTTCATCTATTTCACTTTCAACAAGGCCTTTGATTTGAACCATTTTACTGCCAAAATTTTTCCACTGATGTTTCAGAAATTCATTCATTTTCAAAATGAAGTAATTAAATCTGATTTCCATTGTACAACGGTTTAGACTGGCGCAAGACAAAGTGACCTGAAAATTCAGTTATTAAACCTCTCCAAATGAAACACTTAAAAACCAGAAAACCAAATAAAAGAATGCCTGAGTAATCATTTTCAAATACAAAGCCAAAATGAAAAAATCAACACTTAGAATCTTGCAGGGACTGGAAGCTCTGTGTGAAAAAAAAAAAATAGAGCATGTTTAAAAGACTAAGGGAATACAAATTAAATCCTTTACCCACTGACATTTTCTCAGTATTGGGAACATCCAGAAAGAACAGCGACATTCTGCATGATGAATACCTTTTGGCTTAAACTTTCATCATGAAGAGGGTTTGGGTTTTTTTTAATACTTCAGAGTCCATGACACTGCTACTTTGTTCTCCTGCAATGCATTTGCTCAGCCTTTAACAGGGACAACTGGAAGAAATGCTCATTATCTATGGCCTTATTGCCACAACTGCCCTATCACTCCCTTGTCTTCTGTGACCAGAAGTGAATGTTGTTTACCTCGTAATAGAGTAACATTGTAAATAAAATTAATGTTCTAAGATGCCAAGCTTGAACAGAACCTCAATCCCTTACTACACACAAGTAATATGGGTCATCTGGAAGTAATATGGGTCATCCTCTCAGAGCAAAAATGTGCTGTCTTCTTCCCTTACCAGCAATAAAGCAATGGTCTTCAATTCTTCATTCCTTTCTCACACAGGAATTGTTTCACACTTTAACACAGAAGTTGACAACTGTGCCTCTGATAATTGTTCTCCCCACCGCCAACAGCCAGACTGCAAAAGCTTAACCTCTACAAAGACTCAAATGCCAGTTAATAAATAAAAAAAATAAGAAATCACGTAAGTAACAGTGTACCATAGTATCATGTCTGTTGAATAATTAATCCTGAAACATCTTGTCTTCACTTTTGTTCTCTCACGTCTGTGATGTATTTCAGTACTATCCTTTTATTTCACTACCTTGATCTTGGATTTTTCTTAAAGAGTGTTTTGGGTGTTCTCCTATATCTTTTGTGCAGTCCATATTCAGTTTCTCCATAATTTGATTAGCAAAAAATATATATAAAACAGAGGAGAGGAAACCTTAGAAAACTCATATGTTAGAAAATAATAAAAAAGGGAAAATACTTATGGAGAACTTATCTCACATGAATCTTTTTAATTTATTTTGTGAAAATGCTAAACTGGGCACATGTGCATGTACCTTCCCCCAAGAGATTATTTGAATTTATCATGTCCATTTTCTCAGTAGTCCTCATGCTGCTTCACTGATGAAAATAGAAGAGTGGGTGGTAAGGCTGACTATCCATTATCAGGTTGCAAAATAAGGGGAAGAAAATATAACTCTAAGTGAAGATTATGACCATAGTACATTTGTATGCAACAGCCTCAAGGACTCAGAAAATATCCCACAGGAAAGACACTATTTTGGAGAGTCACAAAATGCTGTAGGATTCAGGAAGGCTCTTTCTACGATTTTTCTCTGCTTAACAATAAAAGCGTATCAGTTTATCAAAGTATGTTACAGGACTGCTTTGCTCTTTTCAACACTGAACTCTATAAAAAGCTACTCCGAAACCACATTAAAATATGAGCTTATCTGCCTGTTTTATTACTGTAGTAACTTATAACATAAAGGTTATTGTAGCTTGGCTCCTAAACTAACCATCCAAAAAATAAATATACTGCCCAGTAACACAATATTTATTTTTCCAAACTTAGTAATAGCTATGTTACAGAATTAACAAGTACTACACGTCCTAAGGCAAGATAATATAATTCTAATGCATGACCAGTGTGGGGCTCATGACCACATGGCATAATAAAAGTTCCTATGACAAGGACACCTTCATTCACTCACTCAAACCTTTCAAGCAGTGTTAAACAGATAACCTGTAAATCAAATACTTTCATATCATTACAAAAGTTAAAATGTCTGTTTTTCCATTAGGACATGGCTCTTCCTTCTAAACTATATAGGTCAGACCGAAATAATGAAACATTATTCAGAGAAAAAGTTATTTTCAGTAGGTTATTTAAAGGTCTCAGAAACATCCTATTTTCCTTTCCCCTTCCCATCTCAGAAGCCTATATAATTGATGCATGACACCAGAGTCTGTTCTTTACAACAGAAAAAGCATTTTTAAAATAGAAAAAAAAAGACTTTTTTAAAGCACTAGAATATTTATGGAAGTTAAGCAAAGTTTTAAACAAAATTGAGCTCAAAAGGCCATAGAGACTGCTGATCAGAACATAAGACAAAACTGTCAAAAACAAGACTTCTCATAAACCTTCTTTACCATCTCTTCTTCTCTCTTACACACCCCAACACTTAACCTTAGTATACTAAGCTGATGACATACATCTACTTCTTTGGGGAAATATAATGATGTATTTTATGGTTTATCACAATAATAAACCAAAACCCTGCTAATTACAAACATAGAAAAGAGGGTATGAACTAGAACAGTCACTGCATTAGAATTAACTGTAATATATGGTCATCTCTATGAAGTAAAACAGATAAAAGGTGAGCTGACAAGATGTCAATTTTCAAGCTGCTTTATTTTCATGAAAATATCATGGAAAAGACAATGTAAAAATGATAGAGAATAAAATGTTTTATATTAAAGAAAAAAAAAAAAATAGTTCTGTAGAGATAAGGAAGACTACTCCATTCACCTGAAGCCTGTGCTCCTCTAAAATAAACCACATTTAGCTATTACTCCTCCTGAGCTCACAAGCATGGAGCTTTGTTTGATACTAAAGTGATAAAACCTCAGTTTTCCAGAGATACTGGAAAACATTTCATGTGATAGTGGCTCTGAGCATTTCAATATGTGTAAGCATAGTCAAATTAAGCTTCCCATAAGGGTTTCCACACACGGAAAGTATTTCGTTGAAGGCTAAAACATAGCACTGTTATTTGCTGGAAAAGAGCCAACAAGTATTCTAGGAGTCAAAAAAGAGAAATGACAAGATTTAATCAGAGAAGGGAAGAAGCAGTATTCAAAATTCAGTATTCACAACAGTCATTTATAACAACAGCTCAAGAATTAAAGCAAACAGTTATTTGCATAAAGAGCAAAATATTTTCAAGAGTTTAACTACAAATCTGACTATGGATTTGCACTTCTCCCTACAGAGATCACCTGATACAAGCGAAGGAATTTTTCAAACTACTGATCTGTTCATATGGACTTAGTGAAAACACGTCCTCTAGTAACGTTACACAAGCAAATCCAACCACAACTCATCACATCACAAGTGGCATCTATTGTGCAATTCTTTCTGCAGATCAGTTTGACAAAACTTTAAGGTGTGTTACCACATTTATTAAGAACCAAAATAAAAACTGGAAGTGAAGTCACCGCTGGAAATAAATTGTATTTTTTGAAGCTTGGGTGATGCAAAATTAATAGCTATATCACCTTTTTGTTCTTGAATGTATTTAAATAGGTCTTTTGAGAATGTATTAATAGTTGATAGATATGGCAAGGGTTTTGGTCTTAAACTTAAAAGGGTGTTTTCTTCCCAATCAATTTCTACAAAGCAGCCTACTAGACTGCAGCAGTCAGCTACAGGAAGTATTTGGTGTAGTTCAGTAGTATTTTTCCAGAAAACTTTTCAGTCATTTATTAAACAAGAAGCAATGACCGTTTCCCAAGTTACTTGCTGTAACTAGTAACTGACTGGGCGTTTCATACTTCTGCACAAGGTGAACATTCTTAATAATGCCCACTGAATGTAAATAGCCCAATAAAATTAATTTCCATAAATGAATATATTTTATTTCAGCTATCAGTTTGGATGGAATGTAGTATTTTTGCAAATTTTGCACAATCTGTACAGCAGCTATGGAGATAAAGACAGCAGGATTGTAATGTTTACTTACATTGCCCTTATTGAATACTGGATGATATACAGAGCGGGTCAGAATGTGACTTCTCTTCCTTGTGTACAAAACTACTTGTACACTGATAATATATAGTTCTTTGGTTTGCAACCCCTCCCTAAACATTAATTGAAATGCAAAAACTAATGTGAATGCTTCATGCTAATAAACTAATAACTATTCTAAGTTAGAATATATGCTTACAAAGATGCATTGCACATAATAAGTTATCCCCAGTTCTATAACACAACCAGATATGGCTCTTTTCATTTTCAAAGATAGCACTTTATCAACCTGTGATAGAAACAAAGTTTGAGTAATTAAATTATTGTTGTTGCTAGTGGTTGCCTTCTCACCTGTCCTCCTCAAAGTAACCACCTGTTCTCTTTTTCCCTGTCTCGTATGTTTACTTGACTACATGAGACTGGATTATTGAAAGAACTGACAAAATGAAAGCTATAAATACAGTCAGAGCTTCTGTGTCACCTTGAAATGAAGAGTAAAATTTATTTTGTACCTGCCATTCAGAGCTGGAACATGGATGGCACAATACATGTTACAGCAAACCTGTACAGAGTTGAGCTGAGTGTAGGCTGATGCTGTTTGCTGGCTATTCATTCCACGGAAGAAAGAAAGCAGGCAGAGAATTGGCAGGTAGAGCCAGAGAGATAGTTGATTTGATTCAAAAAGCCATTAAAATAGCTACTACAAACAAATAGCGAATTATTCCCAAAGGATTAGCCAAGTAGGATAGAAGATACACATCTTCCAGAAGTGATACATGTCAGATGTTGTTCTTTATACAGGTTTCTCATGAAAAAAATAATCTTTAGTTATCCTTTCATCTTTCTTACATGTTTCATGTACTTCTAAAAAAAACATAGCCAACTTTCTTCTTTGGGCAAGCCATGTAATATCTCCTTACATCTTCAATTCACTTTTCAAAAAATATAGTCAGGTTTTTTTTTAGAAATCCACATAATATTGCCTTCATCTCCTCCTCCTCCCTTCTTTCCCATAATAAAAGTCAAGAACATGTATGATTTTATATTGGGCAACCTTTTAAATCTGTAGTTTAAAAAAAAAAAAAAAATCATAAATTATTACCTACAGTTTGCCACCAGCAATGATCCATATAATTCAATGCATAAGATGCAGGCATCACTAACTAAGAGATTATTTAATTAATCCTTAAGTAAAGTTAGTGTTAAAACTCTGTTACTTCCAGTCAGAGTAATATTCTGCATGAATAGATATCTAAGAGGGCTATCTTTTTAAAAAGCCTTCTATTTCTTCAATTTATTTTTTTTTTCTTAATTCTGTGTTAAGATTCTTTTACCTACCTTCCAGAGCAAGCAACAATACAAATAATATATACCTAATCTTACACTGAGCCTGTTAACCTGCAGAAAGACCATCCAGAAATATACTCCTCACTCCTGCAACCTAGCTCCACATATTCCCTTTAAAAATTTCTACAGAGTTTTGACTTATTGTATTGCCTGAATATCAATTTAAGTTATGTATTAATATATCCAAGAAAAAATAAAATTCTATTTCTGAACGTCTTTGATATTCAGAGAAAATTCATTTTCCACAGGAAGAAAATAAGCAAGAGGAGAAACTAAGAAAAACATAAAATGCCAGAATTAAATAACTTTGGAACCTGCAGCAATAAGTTCAGTCTTAATATTAGCTAGTCTTCTATGTGAGACTAAAGTTAAGATTAATAGCCTGAACATTATAATAGCAATTCTCACACAAACCCATTGACTTCACTATGGTCATGTGCACCAGAGCAAGAACAAACACAGTCAGTCTCATTAGAAATACATACCATAACTTGCCCTGAAGTAAAAAGTTATGCTGTGGGAATGCATTAAAAAATAATATACAACCAAAAATTTCAAACGTGTAAGAAATAAGTATTCAGTACTCTTTCAGTCTGAACATTTCATTTATTTTCAGATTGCATCCTTTTGAGTTTCCAGAAAGTCTGAGCTCAAAGCAATTAGACACAAGCCAGGTGTATATTCTATAACTGAAAATAGCAGCAATGATAATTGAAAATGATGCAGTGAAAGCACCAAAGTCCTAACTTAGTTGTTAACAATGGTCATTATAGCAAGCATTAACAGTAGTTTAAGAATTCGATATTTGTAATGAAGAAGCTAAAAGTTAAGAGAATTCCTGATTTACGAAAGTTTACTTTTCCTGGAAGCAAAGTCGGATTAAAAAAAATACCTATTTGATCTCAGATTTGAGAAAGCCTATGCCCACACATACCAAAACAAACAGCCAAGCTGACTTCTAAGAAGTCTTTGTAGGGTAAGGATTTTGTTATGGAAATGGATCTGAAATTAAGGAAATGCTTCAAATATAATAACACAGGACAACAATTAAACCATTTTCTGTTTCTAAAGTAACAGAAAACAGATTAAGTCTTAATTCAATGTGGGTGCAGGTGAGAGGAAGAACCACTGAGACTGGGAAAGACTAATTTGAATTTATATGCAACTGTCTTCTACAAGTCAATTTTTTTTCTGGAAAAATATTTATATTGCAGGCAGTGTTTATCAAGTGGAAATTTTACAGATGAGTAAAACAACTGATTCAAAATAGTCTACACATAACTTACAAGAATAGCACTGCTCTGACTCCAATCTCCAATCTACACAGTGTCATTTAACACTGCATCACAGACTTTAAAATTATCTATCATTAAATTATGAACTAATCCTGAGTCAAGTTCATGAAAACTGAACACAGATTTCTTTCTCAGAACCTGCCTGTAGGCCTTTTTAATCATTTTTTGTCTAACAATTTTAACAAATAATTTCACTATCTATTTATAATTTTTGCATAAAGTGTACATATGCATAGCACCTTGATTTTCTAAGTCAAAATTATACATGACAGACATGGTGGAACTCCCAACTTGCATCTCTGATTGCAGCATTCTGACAGTAATCACTGCGTTTTGACATGCAAATCAGGATGACAATCTTACAAATCAGTTTTTCATGGGCATTAAGATCCACATGGCTATGTTTGGGCACAGCTGTATGGACCACAGGCAAACAGTATGACTGAAATTGAGACACACAAAAATCACCCACAATTTAAAAAAAAAAAATAAAATATATATATATATATATATATATATATATATATGACCGTATCCACACATTTCATATGTAGCCTATCTCCAACATCCTTGTTTCTGTTCACAAGGAGGAAAACAGCCAGGATTAATATTCACACATTGTAGTATTCTGATGGGTTTTATTTTGTCATTTCCCTCATGCTCTGTTCTAAAAAGACGTCATAGCACTGAACTATTTGAAATTGAAGAGGAAAATTTACTCTTCAATTTAATAAAAAAAGACGTAAGGACAAGCCCAGTCTGGATAGCAAGACAATCCCGATACAAAGGCATGCATTTCAAACCAAAATAAAACCACCAGATTTTCCTTTCAGTGAAACTTTGAATTAAAGCTGGATGCTTTCTGAAAGCTGTGTTTTAGTCTGTTTACTCTGATAGGGGAGACCTGCCCATTTTCACCAAAGGTACAGTTTGTTTACTCTGCAGGTGAAAAGAGTTGGAGTGGTGATTTAAATGCGTGGCCAAGTGTCAAACAAAGGATCTGCTCCAATTTCAGTCTCAGACCTGTCCACAGATTCTGTCACAATCTTTAGCTCAATCCAAGGGTTTTCTTGTTCTCAGTAACTGATAAAGTAAGGTCAGATACATGCAATATTTACAGGAATGTTACAGAGCACTCTGAGGCATTTTGGAACCAGAAGTACTACATGACTTGACTTTATTCCAGTATTGCCTTTCTGTAATTTCAATTCCAAGTTCAATTGTACCATTTAAAGACTGTTCTTAAAAGTCAGAATTTTAAAACGCAAAATGAAATTAGACACTTCTGAAGTTCACAGCAAGTGAAAAATTGCAAGGTAATAAATTGCAAGGTAATCCAGTTATTATTCCACATAGTTTTCAGTATACAATAGAAGTTTACCTTTTGTCATTTATATTCTACCTGATGTTCAATAAATGAGAAAAAACAAATATGCAAGCCATTACTTCTTGTACACTAAGGGGGAAAAATAAGTCTCATCCATTTCAGTAACATCTATTGAATTTCTTGATACATGCTCTAACTTACTCTCTTTTAGACATAAACTGACCTGTGAATCCAAAGAGACACCAAGCAAAGAAAGTCTGCGTTAGAAGGATAAAGGTTTGTGTGTTTTAAGAAATTAGAAAGTTGTTCTGACTTTTAATAAACTTTTTGGAAAAAAAAACTAAAAAACTTAGTCTTAAGTAAGACTTTTGAGCCGGGATCCCAAAGCACAAGCTAGATTACTGACAGGTCAGCAACAGTAAACCTGATTTGCTCCTCCCAGGCAAGCCAAAGCAACATTTGCAGCTCAAAGCCAACTAACGCAGGTGTTGCTTGGCATACCAACTATGGAAAACCATGGACATTAGGAGGTTTTATCTGGGTTTTTTTGTAGCTATAACTAGGAACATGTGGGTAGATGCAGCAAGATAATCTGGGTACACTCACACAATCCGTAATTACAAGAATGAAAAAAAAGAAAAAAATAAATCTGCCCTGGTAGAAACACCATATACTGACAAACTATAAAGACAGTGGAGTGAGCTTGATTGTAACTCCACAGTCACACTTAAATATCGCCGAAAAGAAAATACACTCCTGCAAATTTCCCTCACTTTAATACAACGCTAGGGTATTTCTTTCTTGTCTCAGATGTGTGATATATATCAATATAACTAAATGAAATTAAGATCTCAAGTACTATATGTACCTTCTGAATTCTGTGTTGATAGAGTTAAATTTTGCCACACTGTTGCTACATCAAAATTTAAACAACAAATGAAATAGTAGTATTTTACTTTCATGCATGTTCAAGTAAATAATCAATGGGATGGTGTTGCAAGTCATCACTGGGACTTTGAAGTCAGAAGCAGTGATTCTAGAGTTAAAAAAGATTTATGTGCAGAAAAGATGACGAACAATACTTAAAGTGCAGCAGCAGACAGAGGAGATGCAAACAATAAAGAAATCCCCAGTGTCCACGTTATCAGTCTGAAGTCATAGGTAGTGTAAAATTGCTAACACACAAATCACACCACAGCATAATCATAAAGAGGGTATTTCATTAAAAGTTCTTAATAGATTTATAGTTTCTAAAAACATTCATTCATTTCCTTTCATGAAATTAGGGATTTTATTTCCCTTTCAAAGCATGCACACAGTAATTTAAAACTTCATATGTTTTACTCTTAAATCAATTCTTCAGAACTATCATGGCAAGTGCTTAAAAAAGTTTATAGGAACAATGGCTACAATAGACAGCACTGCTAGTACCTTTTACTAACACACTTTACTTGGCCACACACAGCCTAGCTTTGCAACATAGCTTCTGAATAAATAGTTTAAGAAATTAAAACCAATGGTTATTTTACTTATCTGACCTTTAAAAGACACCACCTATTTTTTTTTTAAAAAGAAAAAAAAAAAGAAGGAAGTTTAGAATGCTAAGGAAGTCTGGCATATAGAACAAAACTTGGAAGGCAGCAATTAACTTGGATTTCAAAAAGACTTGTCAGGAAACTCAGAATCCAGGCATTAAAGAGATTGCCTATACTTGCTGAGGTAATGATCAACAAGTGGGATTGAATGGCTGGTTCCCAGAGCAGAAGGACGACTCTAGGAATGGAATTACACAAGTGTCTATGCTGGCATCAGTGATGTTCAACTCTTTCATAAATAGACTGAAACCAAGCTGAATAGTGAGGTACCAAGCTTCTCTAGCTATAGGGAAAAATGACAAGAATCAATGAATCAGTCATGAAGCACCACTGAAGATGGAGTGGCCAATAAAATGACAAAATAAAATTCACTATAGGCAATTAGAAGTACAAATGGGGAGAAAAACCAGACTTAACCTATCAGCAGTCATTGACAAAAGTAAGTTAGAAGTTAGGAACCTTCAAGAAAAGAACACAGCAACACAAAACTCATTTTGCTGTTGTACAAATCCCGTCTGTTCACATCAATGCTGTGTGTCATCTCGCTCTCCCTTCTCAAAAAAGGATACGGTAGAACTGAAAATGATTTGGAAAAGAGAAACTTAAGAGGGACAAAGGTAAAAGAATAACTTCTGCACAAGAAATCCGTACATACAGCAAAAACATTTCTGTCTCTTTCCAGAGAGACATAGCTGAGCGGAGAAATAACAAATGCTGTAAAAACACAGTCGTCAAGGTCACAGTTATAAAAATTGATTCTTCACTCTGTCTTCCAATATAAGGAACAGGATGCATCAGCTGAAACTAACAGGATACAGCTTCAAAACTAGATGATGTGACTCATCACCCAACAAGCAGTTGAGCTGTGAACTTCCTTGCTAATGGATGTTTAGAAAGGTAAAGGTTATGTCTAGATTTAAGGGAGACTGAACACAGTAGGAGAAAGTTGTTAAAGATTAATAAATGTACAGAAACTACATCCAACCCTGAAGCTCTTGACCCAAAAAAGGGCTGGAAAGGTATTAAGAAGTAACATAGATGCTTCAGCCATTTTCTTACAGCCTTTGTTGTAAATGGAAGAAGGGATTAAATGGACCTCCAGACTGATCTGCTACAGTCACCGTGACACTATGCTGGATATAAAACTAGTATTACAATGAAGGTGTAACATCCTTTTGCATAATTAAAGAAAATTCAACAAATGAAAAAATGCTACATTTAAAGTGGAAAAGAATGGTAAACTGTACAGCTTGATATAACTCTAGCTGCAAAAGGATTGTGAAATGTTACATCTTTGCCATGTATTTAAGAATTTTATATTACTCTATTATGCCACAGTCATTCTAAATGTAGAGTTTGAGGGCTACTCATTTTAGGAAGTTCTTTTTTTTTTTTTTTTTAAGATGTAAAAATGGAATGTTAAATCCACAATTCACCTAAATTTGTCATGAAAGCTGAAGTATTTAGGAAAATACTACAGACTTGCTTCTAATTTTTTAAGCAACATCTGTCTATCTCTCATCACATTCCCGTGTTCTTTTTTTTCCTCTGGTGCTGTTTATCTCAGTTCTCTGCACAATATGATGCCGCCGTTATTAGACATGGTTGTTTTCTCTCTGATCAAATATACAGCCTTCACCTAAATCTTAAAGACAGGAAATTACAGCTAGATGTTGGGATGATGGGGTGGACATGGGAGGTGCAACACAAAATAATGTTTTCAGTGAATTTTCCATGACCATTCTCTCCTGTGCAGACTTCTGTTCTCGCTTTTATGGCAAAAATGGATGGTTTCCATAAATTACTGTTAACGACAACATTATTTTTAGGAGAAAGAAAGCAAAATACATGGAGTATGTCAAAATTCTGAACAACTAGGAGGCAGGGAGTGTGTTTTTTCTTTTGTGAAATAAAGTGTAAGTTTTGGGTGGAGGAATGAAGGAACATAGAAAAATGTCTCCCCCAAAATTATGTCTTCTTGCACAAGATACTAAGATGCAAAGGACTGTATTCCATCTGCCTGTCCATGCCTCAAGCACTTCAGATTTTAATAACTAGAAGACTGCATTCTGAAAAATATTCTACAGAAGATGAAGCAGCTTTTTAATGCCTTTTTCTCTTTTTTCCGGTTGCTGTTTTCTTTACCTAACACTATCAAGCATATGACAACATATGGAAACATCACTTTTTAGCTAGGAACACACATCCTGAAAGCAGCTGGTAAATAAGCTTACTGCAGAATCATAAAAGACTTACAGAAATAATCATGTCAGCAAAGCTACATCAGAGCTAGACAAAAACAAGAAATATTTTTATTGCAAAACCTACAATGTATTTGAATTACACACCATAGTGGTGACAGAACTGAGTCACATGCACCTACGGTTTTATTGTATTTTTTTAAGCAAACTATGTCTTAGGCAGCCACATGCCTATGGAGCTGAAGAGGAGGGTGGGATTCAGTGACCATCTCAAGATCTGTGAAAAGCATGAACGGACATCTCTGCTTTGGAGAAGTCATACTCAGGAAAGGACAAGAACTGCCACTGTATGTGGTGGTACGATGCTGCTGCCTAGCTTGCATCCTGCTCAAAAGCTGATCCCTGCTCCATCCTCACCTTTGTATATACATGCACGCTCAACATCAGAACAACTGAGTTCTTAATTCAATTGTCTTCACAGCCTAAATGCCCCAAATCGTTGACATCACATGTGAAGAAAAGTTTTGTTCAGGGAAACTGGATGTGCTTCACTTCTAATTCTCTCCTCCCAGAAAAAAAAAAAAAAAAAAAAATTGGAAGGACATAATAATGCCATTAAGAAACCAGTTGATCATTAAGGTTGAAGCAGTCACTACCTGTGCTTCTTGTGGTACTTACTGGATTTCTTGGATGCAGACCCTTTCTGTGGTGGAATTGTTGATCTTTTTAACCTCAAATGATGTGACTATGGTCAGGATTATTTCTGCCACAACTCTCCTTTCCTGATAGGATTTTTGAATTTTTTTTAAATTTGTTGTTATTTTCTGCAATAAAACCAACATTATTATCCAATTTTGGAGAAAAAAAAAAAGCACAATTAGAAATAGAGAATCTAAAATACGTCACATTGCTTTCTATGTAGTCACACATCACCTATCAAAAATTTTAAGCCACTGAGAAATACACAGCATGGCAGACTGTCAGGTTACTCTCTGTATTAAAGTGGAACTGTCTCTCTACAGAAATACTCTCACAACTGTAGCTCACAACAAGTTGGAAAATCCAGACAAAGCTTTTCATAGACACCCTCAAAGAGATTTGATCTGTGTACCTCAGATAAATGAATAACCTGTTTTTTATAAACCAGAAATTTTAAATTTGGTTAGTGCAACACTTGCCTATGGATCATTTTTAGCAATTATGCTACTTAAGAAGGTATTCTAATAGGATTCATCTTCCTGAGGCATTTGAGCTGTTTATAAATAGCCTAGGTAACAGGATGACAAATAATACTACATGTTTATGAAAAAAACAACCAGAATATTTCAGCTCAAAAAACATTATTATAACATTATTGCAAACTTTCAAAAATCTACATTTTAAAAAAAGTTTCTGGAGGTCTTTCAATGTCAAAACTAACTGGACCAGTAAAAGTGGTTTTATCCATTAGCTGCTACAAACCTTGGTTAATAATGAATCTTAAGAAAATCCTTTCTTTCTTCCAACTTCGCTAATTCTCATACTTTGCAAACTCTAAATTACACCCAAATAAAGGGCCGTCCTCTGAAGCTATCCTAAGTTTTACTTGCTTTCTTTCCCTCATTTTTTTTTTTTCCAACATAATGGTAAATAATATGGTTTTTATTGTAGACTTATGACAGATCAAGGTCTGTGATTTTGGTATTCTACACAGAAACAGTTTACTTGCAGAAAAAAAAAAAAAAAAAGAATAACAGTAACAGAGACAACTGCAATATCCTGAATGATTATAAAATATGTAGGAATGCATTAGTCCTTTAAAACAGGGATGACATGAATATAGCATGGCAGATTGAGAAACAAAATGATGTTATCAGAACTAGTTACTGAAACTGGTTCAGCCAAAACGATAAAGAGCAAACAAACAAAAAAGCAAGGAAACCCAAGAAAATATTAGACCAAACAAGCTACTTTTTTTTTCCTAGTTGCGTACAGTGGTAGCCATATTTGACCAAATTAAGACTCTGATATACTGAAATCAGTCTAGCTGAGGGCCATCAAATGGTCAGACTGCTATAGCTCATCATCTATGGGGCTGAGATTGCTTAAAAACATATTTCTGGGAAATTCCTATTCCTGATTTCCAACTACGTAGTGAGAGGTTATAATCTTGACTCTGATTCCAGTTAGATGTAAGGGAATTTTGTTCCCTTTGAGGCTGCTAACACACTGGAACACATCGCCCAGGGGGGCTGTGGAGTCTTCATTTCTGGAAATATTCAACACTCAGCTGGGCACAGCCCTTATAAATGTTAAGCTTTAAAAAAAGTAAGCAAAACCAAAACATGGAAAAATATGTAATATATTCCCAAAGATTGAAGCACTTAATCTCCAGCACGCTAGCAAGTGATCATTAGTTAACAACATAGCGTATTTGTTATTTAATTCCAGGCTACAGTCACACAAACTTCCATCCGTTCAGATACAATTTTCTGGAAAGTAGAGTGTTACTGTCAGCAAACAGAGGGGTGTTGGTTACACAGTTCAGGTTATTAATTACATCAGAAAAGGGGAGACCAAATAACACAACAGTCAATACAACCAACAAGCATGAACATCTTTCTTACTGCACTTCCCAAATAAATTACTGTTAGCTTTCTCAAAGAGACAGTGAAGAGACATCAAAAGTTTATTTCCACTATTCAGAAAAGCAGATGTGATGAGTGAATCAATTCCAAAGTCTCTGGACTCATCTTATGAACTGTGATGATGATGCTTGTTAGCCAGACTCAAGCTCCTGTTCCCATCTAGTTAGTTTGTTATGTCTCAGCGCTAAAATCATGCAAATCTAATCTGGAAAGCCAATGAGCCATAGTATCACACCTATCCTTTGCTCCGCTAAATTGTGCATTGTGTGTATTGGAATGAACACTGTCTATTGGAATAAATAACTATACAATGCCAAAACTCACTCTTTCTTGCAGAAACCTCATATATACGAACCAGTAGTTTCTGAGTACATCAGCAATTTCAACATCTTAAAAAATAAGGCAAGGAAAAACCAACACTGCAACCAGGAGGAAGTAGTCTACACAGATACTAACAAAATAGCAGAAAATATAGTTACAGTGGCTTGTGTTTAAGCAAGAATACTGTATTACAATGAACTTTCAGCACTAAGTTCAATAAAAGACAAGCTCAGATCTTCATTTTTATTAACACAATTACATTTTTTGCCTTAAATTATGGAGAAAAAAAGATGAACCATACTTTTTTTTTTAAACAAAGAAACAGTTGCCATACGCGTTTTCATAAAAACAAATTACTTTAAGTATTTTGTCAAAGAAAACTGAACATGTGAATGAGTTGAATACTGGTTTCACATGTTTCACTTGCAAAACAATTATGCCTTGGGATGGAAAAACAGCTTAGCAGTTACCTAGAATTAAATTCTCTCTTGGTAAAGCCCCTGAACATTAGCTTTAGCCTCCTTTATTTTCATTGAATTCTGTGTCCACATTACAACAAATAACAAAACCAGCAAACAAACCACAAAGAACAGAAAGAACATCAAAACATACTATCAAGATGCTAATATTAAACAGTGACCACAGCACATTTGGGCTGTAGGTATGGAAATGCTTTATGGAGGTTAATTTTCCCTCCCTCTTACTGTATACGTACAAAATTCAGAAGGATGCTTTAGCTTTTATGAGGAATATAAAGTGGCAACTGCTACTTTTGCATGCTTGTCTAAATGTAAATGTAATGGCATGAAACTATTGCGGTTCTCATACATTCAAAGCCATTTGACAAACCATCCCAACTGTCAAATCAATCATTGTATTATTAATGTGCCATATGTGATGTCTTTGAAAAACTAAATGTATCCAAAAAAGCCTAAATTACCCTGTTTTACTGTTGATAAGTTTTATTATATGTAATAGATTTAAAAGCTATTTCTAAGCATGAAAGTAAAGCAGTTTTGGGAAAACCAACACAACAAAGAGCCTTTATATGTAAAGTTACAGGAGTTGATATGAATCATGCACCTTAAAATATATAACAAAAACCAGAGATAGTAAAGCAGGTAGGTTAATTCACTTCTACTCAATCCTGCAGCCCCTGTCTGCTAATTCACCTTGGCTTCACTCAAGTACCCAAGACTAAGCAGATACTGAATAGTGTCCAAAGCTGAAAAACCCTTTTCCACCTGAAAACTACATTCACGCCATTAGTGTGAAAAAGGATTATTCCAGTGATTGAATCAGCCACCCAACAGATAACATTTCAAAAAGGAGAAATATAGTTTCTAAAATAGTCACTAAAATAGCTGAATATCATTAATGTGTATTAATAAAAAATACAATTAATGAACAGGTTTTTCTATCCAAAGCATGATCTGCATAGTATATTCAAAGCAAATTGCTTTGCAAAGACTTTGACAAATCCACAAGCAGAAACAGCAAACAGAATATTTCACTTTATGCACTTAAATCAATATTATGGCTTCCATAAAACATGCTTGCTATTTAAATCCTGGGGGGGAAAAAAAAAAAATCTAGTAAAACAACTGCACGAAATTAAGATTTTCCTAACAAAAGAAATCAGACTTTCCCAAAATAAAGGAAGTAAATGAGAAAAATCAGAATACATTCTTTGTAAATTTTAAAAATCTACAAAACTGCAAAGTACCAAAACTTCTGCTAGACTTGAGATCCTTGCTTTAGGGACCACTGAGTGCAAAATGGGAGATGTTCTGTGGCTTTCAGGCTAAAGATCATCCTCCTGTAGCAGCCTGCAGGAATCTGCTTTTAGTGCATCACCTCTATATTTTTCTAACTCCACGATTCCTTCTGACACAAGTAAAACTGATGGGAAAACCAATGCAAAAGTGATGGAGGAAGACAGCTGACAAAATTCATACCTGCTGCATCTTCCATCCCTTGGCTGCTGACCACAGCTGACGACCACAGACGTTGCTAAAAAGGCAGATGTTAACTGCTCTGTCTCCAACCTATGTTCAAATATGCCAAGTCATCTTCACCACTGATTAGAAAGTATATCACTTGTATTTAGATAATTATTTAAAAGTTAGATTTTATTTAGTCAGGTTTTGAATATACCAGGGTAAAATTTGCACTCCTTGGTTATAACAAATACTGTAACAGGTCTCTGGTTTTAGTAAAATTTTTCAGTGCTTTTTTTAAGTGCTCCATTCTATTAGAGCATTATACATTTAGGAAGCACCATTTTTGTTGAGAATAGGAAGCTTAGTAAGAATCTATTTATTGCCCAGTGTTTTCCCTATTACTAACTGTCTTTTACATAAATATGTATCTGACTTGGATGCAGGAACTAACAGAGCTTTGCCTCACTCTCATTTTGTGCTCAGTAATCATTACTGGAAAGTTGTGATTTTATAATGATTAACTTTAATATTGTAATTCACTATACATGAAATACTAATTTTGAGCATTCTGATCCTTACATCTTATTTCTTTTGATCCAAACATACACTTGAAGACTAGTACTAGATATGATAAATAGATTTTTAAACAGTAATAATACCTATCTCATTGCTAAAACCAGGCACTAACTCTGTCAAAAAGATTAACACAGTAAAAGCAAAAACTGACACAAACTTATTAGAGCAGATGACATTCATAAGAAGAAAGTAATTGTATGAAGACCTCGAAAAATGAAATGAACAAAATTATCCAATGTTCACACTAGATAAGTCTATCAAAAGAAGACACTGAAGGATTTAAATAGGACCACACAGTGTGAGTCCACACTATTAATCTTACAATTATTCCTACAGGGTTCTTTTCTGCTCAAGATAAAAAAAAAAAATGATCTAATGGTATTGGCAAAACACTTCACAACACTCAGAAAGTTAAAGAATTAAGAACAAAGTCAGACATACTCTTGTGATATGTATTACTGAAAAAATGGGAAAAAACCACCTCACAGCCTGTCAGATAATTCAGCTAGCTCTTAGTGCAGAAAGATTTACATATAAATATTGCTATAAATAACCGGAGAAGGGTTTTAGTGCAGAGGTGATAAAATCTTTTTTGGATAATCCTAAAGACTTTTAGTTGCTCTTTTTCAGTTGTTAGAACTGTCCCGTCTTCCTTTCTGAACTCTCTCACAGGAGAAATGTGGAATTTCCTCCCTGAGGAAATGTGAATTAAAACACCTGAGCTTATGAACAAATGTGGCACATTTCACAAAATGAATCAAAACTGACACACATGATATTTCAGTCTGATCTATCTGAACACTTTACAGCTAGTATTAAAATCCAAATTACAACATGGGAGCTTCAAGGGTCTGCTGGGAAAATATAATGTTTACTAATATGATCTGTTGTTGCACTATAGCAAAATTAAAAACTCAAATGACAAACTACATGGCATACAGTAGAAATAAGAGTGGGTTCTCAGAAATAACCTAACCAGCTTTTTTCTCCTTTTTCCCCTTTTTTGGGATGGTCTTTTAAATTTTATTTCTTATATGCAATGATATTTTTTAAAGTTAAGATTGATTAGTAAATGTAAGAATGGCTAATTACTTATGCTTGGGTTTGTCACATATTCTTCGTATAGTTACAAATCAGAACGCTGGTCAGAAAGTGATTCTTCAAGGATGGCTACACTATTTCACTAAGCATTGAAGATTTACATTGCCATATCTTCTTACAACAAGTACCTTAGCTTTAATGCAGATTTTTACACTGTAATTTGTTCACTATTCCGCCAAAACAAAAAACCACAATGCGCCTACAGGAAAGTACACTTTTACTATATCTCTCTTATGTGGGAGAAGAATTTTCATATCAAATGACATTTTTATTTTCAGTTTACCTCAGGGTAACCTTTCAGATGGCCTAAATTCTGGGTATCTGTCTCAAATATTTATTGTATGTTTCCTGAAGGATTCTGGATTTAATACTGCTGACACAAGTTCCTGTAAGAGGAAAATCTTAAATACAGACAAGCAAGTCAAGAATTATTTCTGTTTTTCATCTCAAGCATCCCACGTGCTTGAGTCTTATCTTGCACTCCCAAGAAGCTGTTCCCCTAACACAAAGACTCTGCTTAATTTTGCTTTCAAGCCCTGCTAGATTACCCCCATATGTATGCATACCAATTCAATGAAAGCAACTTTGAAAGATGACACAGACAATGGCTTAGCAGTTACACTGAACAGCCAACTCTATTTTAAGTGAGAACTTGTGCTGTTTCAGCCATCATCATCACTTTATGCTGCCATCAGTTGCCTGGTCACACAGGCGAACACTGAACTCACCAACATCCCCTCAGAAGCTTTCTTTCAGACAGTCCTGCCATAGGTTCCTGTGGGGCCAGCTCCACCGCTGACCACTGTGGTGCCAGCATCACCTGCTGGACACAACAGACAGAGATGGCTCCCTCAGTGGCCCTTTACATAGAAGGACACCACTGAGAGAGCTCAGCAAGATGCAACCAGCCTCAAAAGAAGCCACACCCAACAGAAAGCTCCTTCGACTGATCAGTTCCTAGTCTCGCTCACCAGCTCAACCACAACCACCTGGGTGAGGGCGGAGCCACAGAGACACAGGTGGGCCAGGTTCTGCCTCTGAAACATGAAGCCAATAGCAACACTTCACTTACATTCAGAGACTTCATTTTCCAATATAGAAATATGTGGGATACACATGTCCTTTTGGAAAGGCACAACTGGGGAAACAAGTATAAACCTCTCCTCTTCTTCATAACATAAATTAAGGATTAATATAGCATACATGGAAACCAGAAGAATACGTGTGGACAACCTGCTTAAAAGAATGTATGTTTACAACTTTATTAAAAATCATGAAGAGGCAAAATTAAAGCTGTCTTCAAATTTAAGGCTCCTAACACTGAGCGGCTTAGCACTGCAACAGGCCACTCATACAATGCAGTGTAATCTCCGTCCTTCAGTCACCAACACACAAGTAGAAAAAATCCTGAGAAACCCGATTTCAAGCTTATGTCATCCCTGCTTTCAAGGGGAAGTTCATAAGATGTCTCTGACTCCAAAACACCAGGAAATATTCGTAAGTAACCATTAGCTGGGCATTTTTTTTCCCCTGATAACCTGAAGACTAGCAGTTGACTCATAAATGGCTGTCATAACCCTTGATAGGGTCCAGTATTTTTAGTTAGGCACTTGAGAAATGCATAATCAGAGACAGAACTGAAAAGTGTAGTTTTGAGTGATTTTACTAGGACCTTATGGAGTAAAATATAGCAGAAAAAGGACAGTTGTGTCCCATCCCCTTGCTCCCATCCACCATTTTCAAATGTCCACAATCTAGCTTGTTATAGAACTCCTGTCTTTCTATTCTATAGCAAATAGAATCTTGCAGAAAAAAAAAAAGTTATGTTTTAATTAGAACATACAGAAACTATACTATAAATACATATACCTATAACATGTATACCCAATAACCCTGAGGAATTAGTGTAGCTACTCCACCTTTCTTTTGAAATCTCCCCACCAAATAAGTATTCCAAAAGCAGTGAAGAATTTACACTAAGAATCTGTCTCAAAGAAAAAGCAATTACTCAAAGCACTTATGTCAACCACTGCTTCAAACACAAACAAGAAAATATTTTTACTATAATTCCAGTAAATATCTGTAGTTTCCACTGCTTTGTTTTAAACTACAAATCATATTCTAAAAACACATTGTAGGTGGAATGAAAAGGTGTGATTAATACTCCCTAAAATCTGCTAAACGCCAGCCCTGTCACTCTTACAGAGCTAGCTGTAATTAAATACACAGACCATATATTATAATACGTAATCTAGTAGCTGTAACTATTCTATACAAATCATCCAATGGTAACACAATTAATTCACTTTGTACCCACTTATACTCTTCCATCACAGAGAGGATTACTTGGCAGTGTTCTGCAAAGTGAAACAAACTATCACAACCAATGCACTCCCCACCAGAAATTGCAATGTTACTTATCTTTGTATCCCTCTATCAGCAAAGCAGCACTGAAAATTCTAATTAGAAAGCAATTACAAAGCAAAGTGATATTTCACTAAAAGGATCAAAAAAGGCCAGTTCACATTATTAGACTGTTTAGAAATTAAATTGCTACTTTGGTGGCTAGCACATGTAACTGCCAGTTTTAACAGGCTATTGCCACTCACTATGATTTTCAAACGGCAGCCACAGGCCCCCACTGTTTTTTGCTTACCAGAGACCACCTACTGCACAAAATCAGATTATTTTACAAAGACTTTTTTCATTATATTTAATGACAACTGTGAAGCCCTCAATATCGGTATCATCTCTGTTGCACTGTATTGTAAACTAGCTCAGATGCTAAATGTAGTCCCAATGCTACTGTAAAAAAAAAAAAAAAAAATTATCCCCCAAAAGAGACATCATGTCCAACTGCGGACACTACAGCTCCAGAGGCATCAGCCACAACACTACAGCCATATGTAGCATCAAAATATACCCTGTATTAGCTACGTATAGCTAATACTTTATTTTCATATCTTTATTTTAGGTCTAATTTATACACTACCAAATAATTAATCTGCAGCAAACATTACACATGTAACACAAAGTAACACACATATATATACAGAGTTCATAAAACCTGAAAGAAAGAAGATTTAATATGTTTTTTTGTTTGTTTGTTTGTTTTGGTGATACATGGAATATATCCAGAGACTTGTACATATAAAAAGTAGAAATGTTTTGCTAGAAACAGGTTTGAAATAATAAAGAAAATACATTAAATCTAAAAGAGGGGGCAGGGAGAGAAAGGCAACATTACTTCTAAGAGCAATTTATGAACAAGGTATCTTTACATCCCATTGGTTCATGGCTTTGATGGTCCTAGATAATCTCAAAGCTATAGAAGAACTAAATTTTGCTAAACTTTGAAATGCAAATAAATACTACCTTACTTTTTCCTGGTGTAGAATACTTAGGCAGCCTAGAGCTTAAAATATTTAATGTATGTGGTAGCAGATGGGCTCTACTTTTTGATAAGTTTGGTTTGGATAAAAAGAAATGTCTAAATCTAGAATAGTACACACATGTAAAAAAGTAAGGTGACCTGATATGTGTGTCATGGCTGCATAACACACTGTCAAGCTGTGTATCAAAAAAGATGCAGCATACAGAGAATAGATTAAAAAGTACAAGCAAACTGACATTACTTTTTTCTTTTAGTAGTTTATAAAAGATACACAAACTTATTTTGAAATTATGTGCCCACAGCAAGAGCTAACTTTCTGGAGCATAAAACTTATGTAAAAATCCACTTAGAGATATTATAGCAATTTACAGCAATTAAAGGCATGGATGATAAGGCGTAAGTTTTGCAAAATCACGCTGCAGATGCATGGAAATAATGTGAATGAACATGACTCTTAACATGCTAACAAAAATAACTGGAAACTGTTCAAGAAGCAGGAATAGGCAGTGTTACCAAACTGCATTACCTACAAAATGTGGGAATTAACTGAGCTGTATACCAAAGAATGTTACCTCTGTGCTCTTCATGTGACATGAGGTTAGCTTTCAGGCTCTAGATTTGACAAAAATTTCAGGCCATATAGTTTCACCTGTGACTGAAAAACTATTATAAAATTAATTTCTGAAGAGGCTGTGGAAAAGACATACAGTCTACAGAAGAGAGGGGCTGTTAAACACCACAAAATTCTTGTGTTTATGGAACTATCCTGCACATTGGAGAAGTTCCTGCATGCTATCACATCATGCTTCCCTGTAGCTTAATTCTTTCCTCCCTGTAACAAACACTTACATGGAGCTTTATGATAAATCAAACCGCTAGTTATTCACAATGTAAAATAAAATAAAAATCTCCAGAGTGACTAGCAATGCTAGAGCTACAATAATCAAACACCCC
This sequence comes from Coracias cyanogaster, assembly GCA_033124195.1. Classification (NCBI taxonomy): domain Eukaryota; kingdom Metazoa; phylum Chordata; class Aves; order Coraciiformes; family Coraciidae; genus Coracias; species Coracias cyanogaster. The sequence continues at coordinate 34,168 of JAVSBS010009445.1, read as the reverse complement.
AAGGCAAGCAAACACAGCTGATTTATTTTTTTTACCAGCAGAGAATAATCTAATGGTGTCTAAAATGAAATCAAAGGTCCATGGGAATTGCTGGTTTTAGCAGATGAACGTGCTCAACTCCATGGCCTGGACAGCTACCTTGGAGACCTGCTGTATTTCAAACACCACTAGCATCTAGAAACCTGATTTTAATCCATTGCAAAATGATTGTAACATGACAGTGGCAGTATTCTTGCCACATGGTCATCAGAGAAATTGATTCAATTTTGCTAAGAAAACACAAAGTATATCGCTAAGCAGTAACTTTTACTTCACATGTATTGCTTAACACAGCTTGTTCTGGAAGCAAAAGTGTTTTAGCTCTGAGTTAGTCATATGTCCAGCAAAATTTAAACAGGGTGCTTTTGGCTCTAAGGAATTTGAGTCAGGTAATTCACACACTTTTTTTTTTAGATTTGAGTAAGAATGTGACCATATAGGTCACTGTCCCTCCCAAAAAACAGATCACACAGTGCTCCAGCTAATGCCTCTAATGTAACTATGTGATTTTCTTAATCCAGTTCTCTGTTAAGTCATCCAGCTTTGCTAAAATCACCCTCAGCAATTCCAAGTTACCTTGGCTGATTTCAAACTTACTGGAGTTTTCACACAATCCTCCACAACATCTCAGTAACCACAACCTCCAAACAAGGAGGTTGTTCACTTTGGATGTTTTCAAAACTTCTGTATGATCAAACCCTAAGTAACTGAGAAAGAATAAAAATAAAATTGTACTATCATTTTTATCTTAACACACTTTCCTTTCCTCCATTCCTCCGTTACTTTTCATTTTAATATGCACCTTGCTTCTAGGTTTTAGTTACTACCAGTAGTACAGCTGCCAGAAATATTCCCAAGTGTTCTGGAGGCTCTTATGGATCAGTTGCAAATACAAGAACAAGTTGATATCATTTGTTAGCTCCATATTTTCAAGCTTGGGAGACTCAAAAGGTCTGGAAAAAAATAAACTTGGAGTCCATGTAAGGACTCTAGAACAGACAGGGAGATGGAGTTTAGCCTGTAGACATTCACTGTTCGTAATCTAGAGCAATGACTGTAATTCAGCAGTTCGAACACCATGCACTCATAACCCAAAGGTGATGGTAAGTCCTCTGACAGTCACAATTAAACACAACATATAGAAGAGAAGATTTGTTCTCTGTGACTTGAATGATACACAGGAACTAGAAAACATAATTATTTGCAATACATCAGCCTAACATCCACAGTCAAATTACTGTTACAAATTTCAGAGAAAAGGCCACCCTGCTATGATGAAGCTCTGCAATTTTGCTCTGCAAGGCAATGAGAAGATGTCAGTCTCAGTGTCACTGTTTGAATCCATTTATAGGCTTTCAATTGTATAAAATCAGTAATTCAAACTGAAGGCAAAGAGATGTTAGCTAGTGAAAGTCATACAGAACAGAACAGGCGAGCCCTGGCTCAGTGTTGGTAATGATGCTGGGTGTTGATCCCTCCCTTAAGTAAGCAGAAGAAATCAATATAACTGAATTCAGTAGCAGATTTGTGTGCTCTCAGCAAGAAACAGGTTTTGCTAGGGGCTTTCACATGGGGGATTACTAGAATTAAAACATAAACCTTTTATTCATGAGATAAGTGGATAAATGTTAAAATTATAACAGAAACCTTCAAGGTTGAGACCTAATAGTATGCCTGGAAGGAGCCCTTATCTTTTACAGTAAGAAGTAAATCTAAATTAAAATGTGATTCTATAGTTTAGGCAGCTCAAATCTAGCACCAAAGAGAATTGATTCCTCCTACTAGCAGTAATTCAGATCAATACCATGGGATAAAAGCCCAAGCATCCATTTCACAGATTAAAGCACCGTGGGCCAGCCTGACTGAAATGCATCATCTCTGACTTAAGTCCACACCCCAGCCTCTGATGAAAGGGTAGATTCTTACAAAGGATATTCTCTTGAACCTTGACACAGTTTGCGCATGGCTGCAAAGTACAAGGTATCTAACCTGTTATTTCTTCTTCTGAATTGTTTATGTGCACTGAAAGAGAAGCAGGCACCTACCCAGCAGAGGCAAATTACCAGGCAGCAACAGATACAATACTGCACACACAACAAACTGGCACACAGGCTAGAACCCTACAGAGAAAATAATAGTTTTAGGTCTGAAAACCTCAGAAGACCACACAAGGGTTTTGCACCAAGAAATGGCAACAGGAAACTAACTGTTCTGTAGCCTTTCACTTCTATTTGCCAGAAGAAGCTGAGAGCTTGGCTACAAATTACACACAACAATTTACTCAAATTTGCCTACAAAACAATGGATGTAAATTCTGAAGCCCTCCTGCTTTTTCATATACCAGGTAGAAGCTTAGCCCTTGTAAACTATGCCATTTGGATTCTCTTACACAGCATGTATCTGAAAGATGGTACAGAGGTATTAAAGAGATTAAAGCAAGCCTCAGATCTTCAAACATAGCTCTCACCCACCACAGGGAACAATTTATTAGTTATGTTAAGTGAACACTGATGGGTGTTCTGATAAAATGTCATGTACTTAAGTGAGGTAGTAATACAGAAAAATCTGTGTGATGCACATGTTCAATGCAAGAGTAAAGCTTTCCAGAACAGAATTTTTTAAGCTGCTTGTAGCTTCAGAAGTGTTTGGAAATTATTATCTTTTCCTTAATGGAAGAAACCCATATGTGTAACACACACCACTAAAATATACTAAATGTTTCTTAAAATTTTATTTTAGTGCAGATGCATCTACTGCTGCCCTAAGAGGACAGTTACAGCCTGACCACCCAGGAACACATGCATTTGGCAGTAATGAAGCTGAAGGGGTTTGTTCAGATGGTTAAGAAAAAATAAGAAATAAGCATAGGGTCATGTGTGATTTTTTTTTTTCCCAGAACATACATACTAGTTGTGTTGTGTGCAGGAATGAAAAAAAAAAAAAAAAAATAGAACTAGGATCAGAAGAGGTTAAGATGACTTAAACTTTAGTGAGGGAAATCACCCAAATGATTTTCTTTCATAAAATTTCACATTTGACTTCTTTCAACAGCACATCCAACCAAGAACTCTCTGGGCAATAACAAGTGGGTTCAAAATTCAGAGACAGATTCATAATTGACACCTGAAGTCCATTTTTAGCGTACAGTTTACATAAGTTAAAAGGAAAAAAGGCCAAAAAAATCTTTCCTCTGAAAATCTTCAGTACTATGTGAAGTGGCAACATACCCAACTATCATATATAGCATGATCAACACAATACTGTTTTTTCAAAGAGAGAAGAAAACCCCACCACTGAACTAGACAATAAAATGAGAGAGGACTGTAAGAGTTTTAAGAAATAAGTGGAATATTTTTTATGTTAAAAGGCCTCATTTCTCATAAAGCGCAATGCTTAATTCCACTTACAAAAGTAAATTCTGGGAAGAAAGAAAGAAAGAAAACATTTTGCTGTAAATAAAACTCCTAGCACACATTTTTAAAGGTTCTTGCTAAACATGCTCTAGAAACAAGACAGTGGTCAGATTAAGATCATTACAACTGCCAGACTGACGTTTTGAAATGATGGCATGAAAAGTTTGAGATCATACATAGTACACTCAACATTAAACACTCTCTCAGATCTGACCTTCAGCAAAATGGAACAGATATGAAAATAGCTAGCTCTGCTACATGAAAAAAAACATAATGAAATTGTGGCGAATTTGGGGATTTAGACTGTCAGCTGCTGTCCCTGGAATACATAAATACACTCATGTGCTCTAAATTATATCCCACACTTATTGGAGACAAGCTAGACAAAGAACTAACTTTTAAAAATACATTTAACCTCACAACTAAATGTCTTAAAACATGCCATGTTGTGATGCCTCTGTCACAAATGCAAAGACACTACAAAAAAGCAAAACCAAACTCAAAATTAGAAGTAAATTGAAACGATAAATCCACTTTATGAAGTCTCTCTGTTATTTTCACAGTAAATCTAAGTATGTAACTGCAATTGCCACTGCCAGAGACTCTAATTCACCTTCTAAAAAACCGAAGTTTTTAGTGATTTTAAATTTACACTCCAATTAACGAGAAAGTAAGTTACTTCTCTTTAATAAATGACATTGTTACTAAAAGCAGAGAGGTGCAGTTGTCTTAACTGGACATAGTCTCTTCAAAGGTTGCTGTCACAGGTCTTGCCAAAGGCAGCCGTCTTTCCAGTGCAAGTGCATGAAAGCAAACATCAGAACAGGCAGAGTTTGCATTTCCCAGGTAACTGTTGCTCCTTTATGAGTCTCCTCTGGGAGATTCACCTGATCAAACACACCCAAATCATGTGCGATGGAACAGAGCAGCAAGGCAGACATTTCATATTAATGCTCTCTTTGTTCTTTCTAAAAAGACTGGGTAGGATATGGCTATCAGTTAGTGATTCTCATTCTTTCATCTTCCAGTGAATATTATGCCTAATATTAATTTTGATATAAATATTCAGCTGCTCTGGACATTCTCTGCATAAGAGGGGCAATATATATTTGCATCTGTGGATTCAGAGGAGATCTAACTTTAGCCAGATGTGATCCAAATAGATTTATAATCCCATCTACTTATTTCACAATAATAATAAAATACAACAACAAAAAAAACCTGGCAAAGTAGCAAGAGTTTACGGACCCATCTCCCTCTGCAACCCTTGACTCTTTCACTTCTGATATTTCTTTCATCACATAAGTAAACTAATGAAACCTAATCCAATCAAGAAATACAAGTGCTATGTTATCTTAAAATACCTTATCCTGAAAGGATTATGTTGGACATGGTGAGTAAATACCCTTTTTTCTAGAAAATAGTATCTTTAGTATAAACCCAACATAAGTGTTTGTTATGTTTTCCTGGGAGATTCAGGTAGGGCTATTAAGTAAACAGCATTTGGAAGCATTAAAGCACTGTGAGTTTTGAATCAGTAACTGAAATGGAAAAAAATCCATAATTTATATAGCAGAGCAGTTTAATTTTACAAACTTAACCTGAGATTAGCAGAAAAAGTACCATCTATCTCTTTAAATCGCCATCCCAAATTCCCAAGTATCATTATGCAAAGGGAGAGCTTATTTGACTGCAGAAGCAAGGGCAGAGCAGACAGTATAAGTTTCCCAAGAATCACAGCCCAGAAAACCTTTGTTGTCAAGGAAAAGCTGCAGACTCGTTTTGGACAACCCATAACAAACTTCCCTCATACCCCTACTTCCTACAACAAACGACTTTTCCAACCTCTAGACACATGCCACAGAATAAGGACAGGATCAAGCTTATTCTCATGGCAATCTTCCTCCCTCAAACTAGAAAACTGACATGATTGTTCAGGAGTTTCAGAAGGCAATACCAGCTCTGCTACCCGTTTATGGAAAATGGAACCTTCTGTTGTTTTTAAGGGAATACCACAGTCCGCTCTGGCTCCAGGTGGTGAGAACTTTTCGCAAACACACACGGACAAAGACTAATACTTTTTTATGACCTGAAACTAGCTATTGAGCTATTGTAATTTTACCCTCTTTATGAAAACAAGAAATGTTTTTTGAAACCACTGGCTGACAGAGAAAGTTCCATTATTCTCATGTAGAAGTATCAATCTAATGGAATTCAGATAAATGGACAAACTTGTTCTCTGTTCTAATGTGAAATCCTACTATCTCCATCCTGGTTTGGTTCTGGGGTTTTTTTTGTTTGGTTGGTTTTTGTTGTTGTGTTGTTTGTTGGGTTTTTGTGTGTGTGTGTATGTGTGTTAAGCTTTCCCTACCTTATTTAGGCTAGAATAAAGACCAAGAAATTGATGCTACATCTAAAGAGAGGTTTTGCAAATGTATTTTCGCTAGCAGTCACATTATGTATTACCACTTGCCAGCTGTGTCAATTGTTAAGATAAAATCTAAGAGATAAAAGGATGTATATATCTATCTATAAAATATACTAATGCCCAGCCTCCCAATATCTTGACTAAATTGATATGCAATTTCCAACTCCATTTCTTTTCCCTTTCTGAAGACAAGCATGAAGTTCATCCTTTTCTGAAGTTCAGTATATCCCTGAGTTCACAAAGATAATTCTCAAAGGGCCTAGGATTTTATTAGCAGCTGTTTAAGTGCTTAACCAACCGAAAACATTTAACCTATGAAGTGTTCTCTAACTGGAGATTGAATTCTTCTCCCTCCCTCACTCTATTTGCAGCCTATTCACTCTAGTTGACCTTATTTATTAAGATCAATGAAAAAAGGGGTTAAGAAACTTCCAGGCATCGTACATACATGGTTGTACATTACTAGCACACTGAGCCTTAAAAAATATCTGACAAGGTGAGATAATAAAAGGTACCATATATAGGGCACAAGAAGGTTGAGAAAGGTAATAAAAATCACCTAGTATTTGCCAGTAGCATGTTCAATATTACAAATAAGTTTTGCATAATGTGACCTTTTCTTATTTTTGTAGCCAACTATTTTTATAACATTTTTCCATAGTAGCTTTAACGCAGAGTGCATCAACAGGTATGCAAAACCTCATCTGTTGTTGCAACGAAATGTGCAATTTTTATTAGAAAAATACCACTTTTCTGTTCAATTAATGGACTCCCCCCCACACCCCAAGTTATATTTGGAGGTGGTTTTTTTGTTATAAAGAACGGCTTTCGAAATAGGCCAAAGTAGCAAGCCTGTTGCACACATAACATGAAAGAAAGATGGAACACTTTTCAACAGATATGAAAAATGGGGTGTTATGGTTTTACTCTATTATAGCCAAACCCAGGACATGGGTGAAAAAATCCACACCAGAAACCTGAAATTTATTTCCATGAATATAAATACAGCAGCTGAAGTATATTGGTCACTGTCCATTGTTTAATAAATAGAAGAAATGAATTAGTATCTTTATGTCTCATTCACAATGCTGTGTTTTTCACAAGCAGCAAGCTGAAGTAAAAAAACAAACACCCAAATAAACATCAAATTTACACCTTGACCCTTTCTATATTGTGTAATGGAGAAAAAAAGAGATAGCTTTTCCGGCACAAGCAATTTGAGTATTGAAATGTAATCCACCTCCCTAATCAATTATGCTCAATGCTAAAAAAAATGAAAAGATTAGACATTTATTTTCTAGGGCTTTCTACTGCTTCTTTGTTTATATTTCTATGAAGTATAAAAGGAATAGCAAGGTATACATACAAGTTTTAAAATTAATTTTCTAAACACTAATTAATTTTCTAATCACAATCTGAGATTGTCAGTCTGATTTTTCACATATTTTTTGAAGTGTCTGTGTATAACCAGCTGTGATGATGTGACATATACAATTTACATCCTTATTATCCATTCTACTAACAGGTAAATACAAATGAGAATGGCTGGTAAAAAAAGAAAAAATATCTTTAAAACCCTTATTAATTGAGAAGTGTATAAAAATGTAGTGTAACCTTTCTATTTTTTGCAGCTCTAGCCAGTGAAATGTAACAAAATAATCCTCTCATGAGCCTAAGATTTTACAAAAAAAATAAATTCTATAAATAGAGACATTCTTAAAAAGATTCTTAAGCCTACACAAAATGTACACATTAAGGCAGTCAATTAATAAACTGAGTTTGTAACATTGCTATTACTCTAGATTTTTTATGTCAAAACAATCTAATACGTTACAAACTGAGATTAGCACGTGTACTAAATAGGTTATGTGCGTGTACTATAGGGGAGAAATCTGATCCTTCCCAATGGTAAACCATGACTTAATCAAAACAATCCACATTATATGCTAGAATTTACCTGAACAATTCTAAATTCGCTGTTGGAAATCATAAATAAATACATGTCCCTATGTAGCATCCATTTTTGTTAAGATGTAATAATTATTTAGTCATACACAGATTTAAGAAGTTTGCAAGATGTAATTACAAACTTTCTGTGCCTTGATTTTTATAGTACATTGGCGGTACTTTTTTAAGTACAAATACTAAAAATTACAAAGATACAAAACTAAAAGGACACCAAATATCATTATTTCAGATTAAGTTTCTAAAACTAAAGTTCTGTTTCACTATAATTTAACATTCTATTCCATATATACAATTCTAATCTCAATAAAGCCCAAGCTATATGGTAAATACACAATAATATTTTTTTCAGTGTCAATTTGCCACTAATATCCATGTCAAATGTAACACAAAAGTTAATAATACAAAAAATAAAACACATTTCAGGGTTTTCAAACTCCTTCCTAAAATTTTCAATTTGTTTCACCCAGAATTATTCGGTCTTTATTTTCACAGATAACTTGTTTTCTCCTAGCAAGGAAGATGGGGAGAATTACCAAATAAATTACATGCTGGGATTATCATATGGTGTTAACTTGGCAGAAGTCACTTCTTATGATATAAAACCGAAAGATATATCCTGATATGCAAAAGTACCATATTCAAAAATGAATAAATGAATTTATCTCAAGGACTTCATTCCTGGCAGAGAAGATAGGTAACCTACAACCATAAGATCCCATTACAAAGAATCATAGAGTGTTGTTCTAGGCTAGAAGGGACCTCTAGAAGTTATCTGGTCCAACCTCCCTACACAGTAGGGACATCTCTACCTAGGTCAAGTTGCTCAGAGCCACACCAAGCCTGACCATTAATGACTCCAGGCATAGGGCCTCCACCACCTCTGGGCAGCCCATTCCAGTGCTCATATGTAGCATTCGATGCTATGAAATCTGAAAATGAAGCCATATGCTTCTCTGTTACCTGGCTTCAAGTTTTGTTACAAAGTCAGGAAGAGACACACTAAACTGCTCAGCGGGTTTATTACTGATCTGTTTTATTTGGACAGATTTGTGTCTCAGAGAAGAAATTATGCTAACTCCTCAGCTGGATAGAATTGCTGCAAAAATCAGATAAACAGAAATAACCGCCATTTATTTTCATTCTGGTTTCATTCAAATATGAAATTCAATGAAAAATTGATATGGATGAGCTGCTTTCTATGATATAAATAACCATATGGTGCAAGACCTACCAATGGATTACACAAAGCTCTATTTACGTACACCATTTCACTAAGATACCCCAGTACTACTAACTACTCAGCCAACCCCCAGCTTCATTCTTCTGGGCACTCCTTGCCTCCACCATTCAGTACTGCACCCATACCACAAGCGCTTTCTCACTGGTTCAATATGAGGAGAAAACTACTGATTACATTAATCCATTGAAATTTTGTCACTGAACAAAATAACATATGGTAAGGGTTTGATTCTGCGGAAAACTATGGCAACTGCAAGTACGTATGATAGCCACTGACGGTGACCCTGGTCCTACTCATATTGGTTGGTTTTCCCCTGACTTTAGTTAGAAGATGGATATTTTTTAATGCCTCCATGGCTATTTTGAAGATTGAATTTATTAGATAAGCAAATATTCTACAACGGGGTTTTAATTTAGAGCACCTGCAGCAGTCCTGCAGTTTCAGGTCTCTGTAGTTGTGGCTCAGAAATTAAATTATTTCTAGTCCAAAACAAACACAAATGCACTGGGTACTTAGAGAAGCCTTTCAATATAAGCCAAGTGATTAAAACACTTCAAACTATGTGCTGGCCATCTGGAAGCACTGGCAAAAGCAATACAAACTCATTTTTAAGACAGTATTGAGTGAGTTTTAACGCTAATCAAAGGTATCAATGGATTAGATTTTCAAGCTCCCTTACTTTCACATTCAAACTGAAAAGCAATCAGATTTTACTGTAACAAGTTTACCCTCTCAAAAGAAATAGCCTATTTAATTCATTCAAACAGACCTAAAAGACCATCATAAAGGAACTGCTTACGGCAACGATCAGCACTGAATACTTATAAAACCAGGACTTTCAGTAATATTCTCTGAGCTACTCAGTTTCTCTCTTCCGTATCTTTTGGGCAGCATCATTCTGACACCTGTTCACATTTATACCAGACCTGCGTCCAATGTTATCCTGTACATGCTAAAGCCAGACGTCAAAAAGCTTTGTAAAACTGATAAATTGTGAAGAAAGCTTCTTCATTTTGGGATCAGATATTCCTGATTAGAAATAGATAAGTACTAATTGTACAGAGCCAATGCAGCTAGTACCGTGATTCTTGAAAACACTTATGAGAGTTTCATGGACATTTGTTCTATTCACTTCTGTACTGCAATGAACATCTGTGTGCAAGTCATGTTTTACTACTTCAGGGATATCTGTTTCTGTATTGACTGAAAATTAAAATGGTAATTTATGTCCTGCTCTTCCATACTGGACCACTGCAATGTTTTATTTTATTGATTTCCTGGTGGTTCTTCACATACACTTAACAGCTCATGTGAAACTCTGACAGCAAGGTCATTTCAAACAAGCCATTCCCAGTTCTGCTCCCTTCAGCTCCCCCCAACACCAAATCGTTAGCTTCTAATTAAATCTTGTACATTTGGGGCTTTTTTTAATCCATAAAGGTTCTTAAATATTAAGTCAAAATTTCTCCTTGTCCTCTAGTGTGTGCCCTGTTTCCCTCATATACTCAAGCCCAGCAAAGCTTTTCTTTAAAGGATTTCCCTATTGATCGAGTGTTGGGGGTTTTTTTGCCTTCTAAGCTTTTAGCTACTGTTAACCTTGTATGTCAGACCAACAATTTGTTACAATTAGGCTGACAAATTTTCAGCTTTTAACTCTAGTCTCAAAGCTCATTTACTTGATCTAATGTAAGCTTAATTACCTGAGTTGCTCATTCTGTTAAAAAAAAAAACACAAACACCAAACCTGAAATATTGTACCTGGCATGAAAAACCTTCCAAAAGTACACTTTGATAGTCTGATAATTGACAAGGCTTTGATTCTTCTGAGCGCGTATTGATTTTGGACTCAAAGGACCGAGATTGAATGATGATTCTTTTAATAGCATGGAGGGTGTTTGCAAGGCCCACCCTTAGCAAATGGCTTGGACAAAAACATCTACTAAAATAAGAGCATGAAAGTAAACAGCACGTGTGGACTGAACACAAAGAATTGACTGCAGGGTGTTTGCCTAAAACTTGTCATGTCAGAAGTGGCTACCATTAGCCCCTGTGTTTGTAAAGCAGTTGTGTTACACATAAAGACACATGCACACAGACAGTGCACTTCAGAAGCAATCTTTCAAAATCACAATATCTATTTTAGCATCTTTCCTACTGTAAAGAAAAAAGTAAAAGCTTAAGAAATTTCCCATATAAAAATGAGAAATGACAGAAGTGCAATACCTAATCACGTTTTGTTCATGTTAAGAGATTCAGTAATTACTAAAACCAGGGGTATGTTGTCACTTCACTATAGTGTTCACAGTCTGAAATTCAGCAACTACTCTTCACACAAGGAACTCTAGCAGAGAAAGTGTGATATAAAAGAATGATTAGATTGCTTTTGGATAGCAATGGAATTATTGAACAAAATTTTCTCCTACATATGAGATCTTGTTTCTGTTCCACGTACATACTTCACAAAAGGGAATTGTTTTCTGCATGCAATATATGCGTATATTGCTTTATTTTATTACATAGTCTTACGCTACACATTACCACCACCATGAGAGATACCATTCTCAGCTGAGGTAAACTTGCAAAGTTACCATTTTAACAGAGCGCTTTTGAGTACTACCAACTGCTGAACTGTCCAATAGATACAGTGAAGGCAACAGATATAATGAAAAACTAATTGCAAAAGATTTCATGAATGCTCAGCACTTTGTGATTATAATCTGCTTTAGAAATTACCTATAGATAAGACACAAGTAGAGCATTATAAAATTGTTTGAGAACAAGGCTACATTCAGCATCCACAATGAGGACATAAAACAGAACCCCAAGCCCCACTCCAGCAAAAGCTGAATGGCCACTGCCAATGGTATAAGAATATGACAGGAAAAATTGTACGCCAATTACATAGAGATCTAAATGTGACACATGCTCATGGAATACTTTACACAGTGAAGATGTTTTTCATCAGCCATTTATTATCAGTTAAATATAATAATTAAAAATATTAATATATTTAAATATATCTAATGTGTTTATATAACAGCATGTACAGAAAAAGAGTATGGAAATCTCTACCCCATCAAATAAAAATATTTTAGGCTACTAGTAATTATCACTGCATTTACTAAAAGAGTGATAAATCTTTAATTAACTCTTTAACACAATTAATCCACAACTGTTCTACAAAATAAATTGGAACAGAAGACAAGCGTTTTCTACTCCTTTTAGAAAATTCTTAGGGCTTCTTGGAAATGCAATTTTGCAAGACGAAACAGGGAATCTGAATTTCCTTTTTTGACATGCTTTGGTCTGCACAAAGAATCACAGAATAATTCAGATTTGAAAGGCACTGAAAGGTCACCTAGTCCGATCTCTGCTCAAAAAAGGGTCACCACTCTCTCCAGTCAGTTTTGAAGACCTTCAAGAACAAAGATTGCACATGCTCTGTAGACAGGTCTTTCAATTCCTAACTGTCTTCAGAGAGATTTTCACATGCACACCTTCATACCAAGTCAGAACCTCCCAGTTCAGCTTGTGACTGTGGCCTTTGCTAAACCACCTTTACCAGAAACAGAAGCTAGTTTGGAAATAACTGACACTATTTACACTACTGTGCACAAAAGGGAACTTTGCATTTTCTATTCTATGTGTTGTTCCCTTCATGCTTTCAGTCACTGTCTGTAATGTATTTGGCCAAGATTTATGTGACATAGTTCTAACTGTTATTTTAAATAAGTGTTCTACTGCTGAAATGATTATTTAACCTCTCAGTTTTGCACACTTATGTGGAATTGTCCACTTAAACATAAATTAAGGATGCTACTTAGAGATTTGCGTCTGCAGAGAAATCTAAGTTAAACATAATTGTCATCATTATATGTAAGATCTTAAATTAAAAAAGGGAAATAGGTAAGTAGATGAGATAGGTTTCCTAATTCAGCATGATTTATGGGGAATATAAAGAGCTATTATCTTGGTTTAATTACAATTCAAAAAAGAAGCCCTCTTGATAAGATTGCAAGTAATAAGTATTTTCAATGATAATTACAAAGTATTGACAACTGCATAAAACCGGTATTTCATAAATACTATTTCATACTGATTTATGTGGTCAATTTTATATAGACACCAACGTTCAGTAGTTACTGTTAGAACTACTCACGATAGCTACGGAAAGTGATTAACTATGACTACAGAATTCCACCTTAGTTACTGCATCATAATACATGCATAAGGTGAAACATGCCCTACTCACTACTTATAAATGTGGGGTTTGAAACCATACACCACCATGCTGATGCTTAAGCTGAAGCAAGTATTCATGCAATTGAATACGTGCAAAAATCCAAGTGAGACTAAACAGAACACAAGTTTGAGGATGTTCTCTATTACTGACCTGAGACCTCCAGCACTGACACGCAACACATTCAGAGATCGGCAAAGGCATTTTGCATGGACTGACCTCAATTAAAATCAAAAAACCTGACAAATTCCCCTATAAACTCCGAAGAGGCTGTATAAAAACTGTTACTAAGTTGATTAACCCTGGCATTTCAACCTGAAAAAACAAGTGAGCTATATCCCTGTTTTGATTTATTTGTTTCTTAAAGCAGATCCTGAAAGAGACAAGTGGAAAAGCAAAAAATGGCTTTGGTGTTTGTTTTTGGACATAATCTGTTTATGTATAAAGTATGCTTTTTTTCCCTGATTATATCTGAATCACAAAGGATTCAATTCCAGAAGGAGCTGAAAGAAGATAATACCTGTAATCAAAGTATCTATAAAATCTAAAGTCAAGAAAATCTAAAGTCAAGAAGACAATGCAGGCTTCAGTCATGAAGATTTACATCTGCCCTTGCTAGGTTCAATAGCATGGTTTATAATATAAGGAAATTGAAAAGAACAGATAAATGGAAACAGGCTAAGAGAACAACTCCCAAAATATTAGTGTGAGGTAAGATAAGAAAGCAGGCAAAAAATTCAATCAGTAATACATATGCATGTAGACTTTTCATTCCATTAAAAGCCATTTCTTGTTATTTATTTAGCTACTGCCATGATTAAATAGTATTTAAGACACTTATCAGGCTCAGATTAATGTAACATGAGAGAAAACTAAAATAATTGCAGCAATCCTCAGTGCTGTACCCACATTCCACCTCATATGGCAGTAGAAACCATATAGCTGCCCAAGCAGACTTGCACATGCATCACTCCTTACTAATCAAAGTGGGCTAATTGCCAAACAAAGACCTGCTTGATAATGATTTATCAGATTAAACTACAGATAATCAGCCTGGCTATCAAAATGTATAATAGGTAACTTGACCTACTTTTGTCCATTAGACAAAAGTCTAATGTGTAATCAATTCCAAGTGCAGTTAATAAGCCCACTTTACATAGCCATTGGAGTTGTGTGTTTGAGAGATAATAATACAAAATATTCTAGTTTATAAGGAAGGTGTTATAGCATAAACGTATTTTAGACACAGAGAGAAACCAAGGATGGGTTGAAGATACATGAAAGTCCCGAACTGTCACACAGTTTTCCTGATCTACAAATCCAATGAAATCAAGACCTCCCTATGGCAAGTGCAAACTTCTACCAGGAGGGTATCAATTTCTCAGATTTACTGCAGTCTAAATACCAAAACAGGCAAAAAGGCAAAGGCAAAGCAACTGTTCCAAATGAACTTTGACTCTGTATTCAAAAACCAGGGCAGATATGCAAGCATAAATGTTGACTTGTCAATAAACATTAGAGGTTAAAAGCTGTAGCCTATTTTAGGACCAGATGACTGCTCCTGAAATGTTCAGGATGAGGTCACTCCTGAAAAGAAAGAACTATAATAATGAGATGTAATGCATGTCACAGATTCTTCTAACAGATACTCCAGTAACGTACCTCTGAATTTAGACAGAAGAGCAAGAGTTCCCATCACAATGAAATACAGCATCATGTCAACTCCAACAAACTCTTTGCAAGAAAATGGATATATTTTACTTTTTATACCTGTATGCCTTTTAAGAACAAATGAGTCTAGTAATTTATTATAAAAGATAATACACGGTTCCTATTAGCTACAAACTGCCTAACCACTTCATGAATCTGTAAATCTTTAATCTGTTTATTAGACCGCCCTGTTATTCCACTTGTGTATAAATTAAGAGGAGAAAAGGGCTTCCATACCCAAACTTTATAAATAAAGATACTTATTGACACTACTGTAACAGAAATATAATACAGACTAACATCTCTGCTGTAAGAGTGAATCTAAAGAAAAATATACTAATCATCTTATTCCCCACAAAACACCAAGAAAGCATTAAGGTCACAAAGGCTGCACTTACCAAATTTTCTGAGGGTGAAGAGACTTGGAAAAGCTTACATGTGTCAGTAATATGAACACAACAATGGTAAAGTATAATGCAATCTTCTAACTCATTGGGGACTCATTCAAATTTTTTTTTAACAGTTAAATAGTTTGCATGATACTTTGTCTCGTTTGCCTGTTTTCTGAGATGTCAGCAGATTAAGTTAGTGAAAACAACTGATGGGTATTACATCTTGCTGGTTTTTCCATAGGAAATAACCAAATTTCAGTACTGGCAATATCAGAAAAGCTTGCCTGGAATTTTGCCCTTTTACAGACTTTAAGAGAGTTTTCCTCGTTAGTCTGCAAACATTTTCAAGCAGTAAAAGGCTGAGATTTAAGATTCTATTTTCTACTACACAGTTACATTACTGTGATGCTGTTGTGAATAATGATTCGTTGAGCATGAACCCACATTTTCTCCCAAATGATACATGCTCATGCTATAATTCTCTCTGCACCAAAAAATTATGATCCAGGATTAGCATGGTTACTCTTTTAAGATTACACTGCTTTATCCCTAAGTAAAAATAAATTATAGCAGTAACAGGAGACAATTTAGGAGAGGACCCCATTACTATACCACTTGATCACAGTCACTTGTATCCATTCCTACTTTCCCCTGCAATGCTTGTGAGCTATTGGGTTCTTTCAGTAACCATACACAGAGCAATAAATTTGAAAGGAATCTGAAATTACGGAAAAGATAATGTTTGCAAAAAAACCAAACTAACAAACAAAAAAAACCCTCAAAGTTTCCAGAAGAAAAATATAAAGTTCTCTAGCTTTCATTAACATCACCACTAATAAATTTTAAATATTATAAGATCCCAACACTCTGAACAGCCATGTGTACTTGCAAATTTACTTATGAGTATTGTACTCTTGTGTGTAAGGCTTGGAATTGCAATCTTTTTAAAAATTTAGATCCTTACAAAATTTACTTCTCTGCTAATAATGAATTTTCCAATCTGTTACTACTGCAAAAGTCTTTCATTTTTTGCTTATCACTGAATAACTGAGAATGACCCTTCTTATACATACATACACACATATATGTGTATATATCTTTTTTGTGTGTGCTTTAAATATATATACACACAACACTTCATTCCTTGGAGCTATATGGTCATGAGTTACTGTATTTTTTTTTTCCCCAGTTATTTCCTTTCCAATTATTCTTTCAGAGAGCTTAAACATTTTTCATGTGCAGAAGAAAAAGATCATCAGATAATCTCCATCATAATATCATAATTATGGAGATCGGCAAATGATTAAGCAATATAAACCCTACCTAAGAATTTATGTCAGATTCTAATTATTATGCTTTTTAATGTGTAGATTGCTCATATTGGACAGTCTGTTAGTCTGACAGGAAATTATCAGGATTTAAAAGTTAAGCATAGAAACAGAGTGACAATATATTCCTGCATGTTCCAGGTATTTTATTGAAAATTCCAAGTCATTGCTGTACACCTGTCTGGTTTTAAAATACTTTACATGTTGACTGCACTCCAATTCCATGAACAAAACCAGTTTACCTTCACAAATCCTGATTCTGGAAATGTTCATATAAGGGAGATTATGCCGTTCCTGCAAAATATGCTTGGGAGAGGACAGCTTTTGCACCAGTCAGAACTTCAACCCCCGCACAGTGAAGATACGGCTGAGGATAAGACATTAACCAATTCTCCTCCCAGCTCTTCACTCCAGGCTAAGTTTTCCCCTAAATTCTGCTCTTTTTTGTTTTGGTTTGGGTTTTTTTGAGGGGGAGCAGGGGGGCATGGGAAGGGAGAGGCAGGAACTTCAATTAATCTTCTCAGCAGGAGAAAAGGCTATTGCCCACTGAGTACATTCACCAAGACAGAAGTATAACATGTGTTCTCTTATATGCAGCATAAACTCAAGAATAAGAAGTATTTGGGGTGAAACTGCTATGTCTAGGATACAATGGCCACTTTCCCTTTAGACTCTGGGAACACTATGGCACTAAGGATGCACTGCCAAGATCTAGTTCAGAAAGGGATTTAACTGAACAAATAACAAATTAAGACCAACTCTGTGCTATGGTGAGCCTCAGACTAATGCTAGACATCTATGACAAAAATACCAGATGAACAACCCAAAATGAAGTTTTAAACAGGAGGAGAGCACCTTGGACTACAGAGACAGAACTGTGATCTGTTTGGTTTCACCAAATGTTTAGTGTGACTATGGATTATTGCTTGAAAATAAATGCAGGGGGGAAAAAACCCAAAACAGATAAATATCCTTGAAAATTTGAAAAAATCACCAAATGCAACTACAGATGCAGCAGTGTTTTCCTTCTATCTAATCCAGCAAACCCCAACATTTGGGATAATTCTACAACAATATCAAATAAATTCATTAATTCAATTTCTGTCAATATGCAGCATCTTGTTTCCTGATCAATGTTTACAAGGTCAACAAATCAAACTAGACAAGGAAAGAAAGTACAACAAAGTCCCTCTGTAATATCTGGATGCCCAAAATTCAGCATACAACAAGATTTATGAGAAACTTTATCTCTGCAATTATAGTTATCCATCATGCATAATGAATTAACTTTGCACTTAATTTCAAAGTGATACAGTCTGTTTTTACTAAAATACTGCATATATCACCACTATCTCACCTGTTTCCTTGTATTTGGGAATATTCAACCATGCACTACTTGAAAAAATGAGGTAGAGATATAAGTCTTCATAGTGCAGCATACTAAATATTTCCACTGCTGTAAATGTCATTACCATTCAGACAGAGTGCTCAGAGGTTTACAGGAGTGAGCACTTAAAAAACACTGCTACAAGGACTTGATAGTTCTTTCCAAAAGACAGTATCTTTGCTTCTTGCTTTGTGATGTTTTTATTTTAGCTGTATCTACAGAAAAACCATATCAAATTCTAGTTGTTGCTGCTGTTTCCTAAATATTCTTTTACTCCATTTAAGTAGCCCTCCCTTGCAATCACACACATGTACATTTTCTTAACCAGTTATTCTCTTCAATTTAAGGAGGCATTATCAGAAAGGAACACTGAATACAATCAATTAGCTTTTGTATTTCACAGTCCTTGAGTGTTGCTATCATACTTTCCTTTAGAAAGTTTCTTCTTACCCTTCTCTATATTGAACTTCTCACTCTTCCTTTATAAGTTTGTATACTTGTCATATTTTTAAAGTATGTTTCTCCTAAGTTTTGAAATAACTAATAGTCACACCTTGTACTCATAGGCAGAAAATGTTCTTCTGCACACTAGTATTTTCTAACAAGTGCTTACACACTCCATAACTATTCCTAGAATCACAGTATCAAATGAGATTCTTGTTTTCAGTATTTTACTCCCCATAGATTAATGATTATTTCCAGCAGAATTCCAGCACCATGTTCTTTCAGCTTTAAGGATAACAAAAGAAAAATTACAGACACACATACACATCTACATATTATGTCTTTCCATGGAATTGATTTTATCTTGATGAAAGGTTACACAGTTTCTTGTGCTCACCTGCAGCTCTAGCTTCTATCGCTACCATTGTATAGGCACCAGACTGCATATAGCTTTAAGTTAGATATAGACATAAACAAAAATGTCTTCAACTTGACATGTTTTAAAAGTTATGCATTATAATAACTGATTATTATTGCCAAATTAGTATATTTTCTTTTTGCTTTTGTAAAGTATGAGATCAAATTATTGTGCCTAAAGAGGTACTCTACACAAATATCTAAGAAAGTCAAATAAGTGAGTGCTAATCCTAGGTTAATGCCAGACGCTGACCACGCCGCTAATGCAGCAACAATAGCAAACCACTTACTGACTGCATGCATGCTGTTAGCTTTTGACACAAATTCGGTTTTCAAGGAAGTTAAGCTTAAATTACTGTTAAAACTAAGTAACAGGATATCTGGTCATACATCACCTGTAACATCACCAACTCAGAATTATAAAAAATGAGAGAAAAAAGTGGTTTGAAAAGAAACATTCTTGACACAAAATTTTTATTTCAGCTTATGACACAATAACTATGAGAAGGCAAAGAATGCCAAGATCAATTTATAAGGAGTTCTTCTAATCATAGACGGTTTATAAAACGCTCTTATGTTTTCAAAATACATACAGCAAAATAATCTTTTAAACAATAAGGATTGTAATCACAGTCGCGGAGATAACACAACAGGTACGACACAGTAATTCTTATCATACTAAGAGCTTTAATTTTAAACTTTCACCCCTATTGTATAAAAGAACAGAAAGAGAGCTGTGACCAAAGACGGATCGTTCTCAAGCAACACAACAGTTAGGTCAATGAGTTCCTGTAGTTAGACATTCTTTGCAGAGGAGGAGACAGGATGGAGTGGATGAGACACTGAATAAACCTAGTTAGCTATAGCATCGGATCAGTATACTTCTTTCTTACTGTCTTTTATTTCCAGATTTGTAAATTAACTCTTTGTAACTTCGAGGTGCAAAGGATTTTGCAAAATAGGGCTAGCAGATGTAAGACACAGAAGCAAGAGATCTAAAAAAGACATGCAGAAGCATGCACCCAGTTCAGCTTCGCAGCTTACTATAATACTACTCCAAGTAGGAAATAATTCTTGCATCTATGAAGAGAGTTATCTCCTTTATACTGATGCATTTCTCTAAAGTCTTCACTATCTTGCTCTAAAGTCAGGATTAAAATAAAGATGCACCCACATGTAACTACTTAGCCTTACAGCGGTTAGGGAAGAGGAGATACTTGCCTTCTTGCACAATCGCTGATAAAACAGAACATGCTTTTACATTCTAGAGGACTCCATATAATTCACAATTTTAATCTCAAAAAAAGATTTAACTTAGTTTTTTATTAATAACCAAGTTTAAATTTATATTTAACAGCATTTCATATGTATATTTTTTCATGCATTCACTTAATGTTTGCATTAAAAGTAAATGCTAAGAAGTCGCTTATGCAAAACATCTAAGAACCCATGTAGCTGTATTTCCTATTGCTTTTGAAAACCTTCTTTGATTTTTATTCAGGAGTCCTTTCCATAAAAGACAGCAGGAACAATTTCTGTCTCACACATCATGACTACGTTCTTGGAATTCTGACTCAAAGGCAAGAAAACCCCACCGTGCTAAATGTTAAAACACATTAGCGTCATCACTTAGATTAAGTCTGGTCTTCACCTTAGGAGATGATTGACATCAGCATGACCCAAAGGAAAGGCTTGACATGTTCACCACTAGTAAATTTCTTCTGTCAGCAGTCGGGTACTGTCTTTTTTTCCCAGGCAAACACATTTTTCCTGAGTTATGTATTACATCAGTCTGTGAAGGATTAATCACAAGTGTTCGCTTGTCATGAATTTCCCTGAGAACTTTCATCACTGACTTCTACTTTAAAAACAGCAACAATAAAATATCAGTAATCAATAGCTCTACATTTACTCAGATTCATTTTCTAGACTAGCTGACAAACTGCGTAAACAGAAACACTAACTTTTCTTCACAAGTACTGCACAGAGCCAAATAACTTAGCTATCTTAGAAATGATGAAGAAAAAAACACTGCATAGGTCTGCAATGTGGAAACCACTCTTACTGTGGATACAAGACTCTCAAGGATGCCCTTCTCTGTTAAATCTAATAGCATAGTCTTTCATACCACTTGTGGGTGGCCTCACTTGGCCTTTTAATTCACCTCTATCAGATAGCAGCTGGTATTTGTCCACTCCTTTCTGCAGCAAGATGGCCCTCATAACCTGACTGGACAGTAGTTAGTCTGATATCTCAAGGATTCATTTATTTGAAAAGAGCAGCAGATCTCAGAACTAAACTGTGATTTATTCTTAGGTAGGAAAACATTCCACTACAGGCTTATGCTTCTAAGAAATAACTTACTAATTCTATGGTATTTTAGAAAATATTTATATTCTTTGCCATTCTTCTGTGAACTTTTTTATGGTAATCACCACAAGTCACATATAAATCCATTTTCTGTCCTTAAATAGCAAGCCACCAAGTCACTGCACAAAAAACATGGTAGTAATAACTTGTCTTCAATTTCAAGTGTCTGCCTTTGTCCAAGTCACTCATTTATTTTTCTTTTTCTTATTTTACTTTTCAACAGATAAGTATGCTAAAAGGAGCCATCTTTCTTAATTATTTGGCATTCTTCTCTGTCAGGTTTCTCACTCTGTAGATACACGTTGGCAAAACATACAGAGTGCAGAACTTGGAAAAGCAGATGCCCCAGTAGCTGTGCAAGGAAGCTCATGACAAACACAACCCACAAGGCTAGTCAGACTTAGACAAAATGTGGGGCGTCCTGCCCCGTGGGACACACCAGACACTGGACACAAAGGACAGGAGCCTTCGTGAGGGAAGGAGGGAAAAGCAACCATAAGCCCTCCACAGCCATTCAGAAAAGAATGTTTCCGTCATTTTAGCAGAATTTTTGTAGAACGTGAAGCGTACTGAAATAAACATTCACATTCAGGAAATCAACATTTTCTGACAGAAGTTTGTTTTGCTAAGTCTGCAACTCCTGGTTCCAGAACAGTGGGCAATTTTAAAGCTCCAATATACAGAGCTAAACTCTCAGCCCCACTCCAAATACAGTAATAGCAAAATAATAAATAATAATAATAGACCTCCAAGTATCAGCTCTATAGATACCCACAATGAGAGACACATCTCTCTCTCAAATGGAACAATCAAAATGGTCAAAGTAATCGAGAAAAGGAAACATCTAAAGCTTTCCTTTCTCCAGTATTACTATCCTTTTTTATAACATCTCTGTAATTTGAATGAATACTGCAATATGGAGATAATGCTCTTCTTTTTGAGTCCATTTTAGCAGAGCTTTTCTCTATCATACTAGATCAATATCCCATGGATACAGACTCTGCCAGACCAGCTGCAATGTCGTGTTCTTCTGCTCAGTAAAATGAAAAGATTTAAGGCATGTAGCTCTAAGCTTTTGCAACATGCTGAGCGATTTATAAAACAAATGGACCATTGTTCTAATAAGACAAAAATTATATAGACCCTGGACAATGCAGTAACATGAAGTTCCAAATAGTACACAGTTTTTTTTTGGTTAGCAAGTCATGCAAATGTAGAACCCATTTAGCATGAAAGTAGCACCACAAATTTATGGACAACATTCCCTTATGTCTAATTTTCCTCAGCACACAAAGACTTTGATGTTGCTTGAATACAAAATACTCTATATTTAAGCAGTTAAGCTTATTTAATTGTTACTGGCTTACTAGTTCATCACATTCTAATTTTAGTTTCCCGTGTTCTTTGTATACTATCTCATCAAAATTCTCATTCTCCATCTTTCCCTCTGGAGTCCTCAAAGATGATGAGCATATAGTCACTCCACTGTCCTAACCATGTCCATCAACCGCAGTCTTTACCGGTAATGTTGCCCACCTTTTCTTATCAATTTTGCAAGACAATGTTTGAAATGAACTTTTCCCACCACAGGAGGGGGGAGGGGCGTGTGTATATTTGTTTGAGGCTTTTATTAGTAACTACATAATAAGATTACAGAAAACCTAATTTTTAGGATTTGGTCATCCTCACCAGTTGTATCAGAAAGTTCACAGTGAGAAATCTAAGCAAAAACATGAAAATTCCTCTAAAAGGCCGGCCATCCACTAGCAATGTTCCATCCAGAACAGTCATCATATACGCACTTTACAGAGCTTTCCTCCAGACCTCAGAAATGGTGGTAGCCCCAGAAAGCCAGAACCTTGCTATTATCTGAATGGTATCAGAAGGGACTTAAAGATACAAGAAGAATGAGAAGACAGGAACAGAAGAAGGGCACAAGTAAAGGGGCAGCGTGACTTAAGTGCAGCCCCCGCACAAAGTTCCATCCTGCAGCATCAAAGTGTCTTCCAGAGTGACCTCACCAATTCCAGCTCCCTAATCTTAATTTTAAATACTGTATTTATTATTCCAGCTTTTACTTTTCAAATATTAAATTAATAAAAAGAAAGGATGGAATCTCACAGACTTTTACAGGAAAAAAGGCCAAATAAAAAGGTCTGCAGGGATCTTTCTGAGGCCAGTAAGATCAAACTGAGGCTTCACCCCATTTCTGATTTTTTTTTTCCCCCCTGTCTTCAGTAAACTTTTTACAAAAACAAACAAAAAAGTACAAAAAGTATTATTCCCCCTTTCTGGTAAGTTGGTTTAAAAAAAAAAAAAAGAAAGAAATTTCTGCATGAAGTTGGGATGAAGGATTACAGGATAGGAAAGGGACAAACCACCTTTTGCAAAGACCTTATACATTCACTAAAAAGACCAAGTTACTGCTTCCTAAGAAATATGCAGTACCTGATGGAAAGAAGCTACCATCTCTTCAGCCTATCCAGTTAGCTAGTACATTATTTATAAGGTATTTATCTGCTCAATCTGAAAAGTATGTGGTTTCCATTATACTACTGAGATTAATCTAGTCATTGAAGTACTGAACTCCAAGCAGGATGTAATATATTATAGAGTATATAATCTATATATATACACACACTATATATACACTATATATATATAGTATATAATCTAAAAAAAGAGATGATTGCAGAGAATTCAGTTGCCTCATCAAGAGATAATGAGAAAAGCTTAAACTCAAAGTTAGAAAAAGTGTTTTCAGACAGTTTAAGCGTAAATCACAACGACAATATATTCTGCCACATGCATATAAACATCGCTTTCATCAGAATAAGAAGGCTTTCAATACTGATCAGGCTTCATTAACAATAAAACACAAGCCCATGTGGCTTGAAGAAAGCATCCAGTACATCTTATAATTTATCTTGCAGAATGTTCTTTTTTCTTTATTCCAATTACACAACTGTGCCTTATACTTAGTCTTCTTTCTTGATATAATTTCTTCCACAGCAATACTTTTTTCATATCACAGCTCAGACTTAAAATTGTTTGTATTCAACCAACAAATGGAAACTACAGACTTGACTACAACATACAATACAAAATCAAATTCAAACTTATTCTTTGAATGGGCTGTTATGTTTAAATTATCCACATTTAAGGATATTTTAAGAAGGAAATTTTAATATTGTCTAACCTTCATGATTTTACTATATTTTGCTCCAAGAGCAAAAGATTGTTACCGTGAAAGCTAGACATGGTGATTGGATATCTCAAGTTTTCATATATTGATTTAAGGCCTTGATTGGGACTTCTGAAATGAACTGAACACTGCAAAAAATTCACACACCAGCTGCAGCCCTCCTGAACCGTGCAGGCTGTGCACTTAAAGGGAGGGAACTGCAGCATTTGCAGAAGAATAAAGGAATAGTAAGAAATACAGATGCACAGGTATGCAGAAAACAACATAAATTAGCAACCTGATGAGGTCGGGACAAATTTCATTTCAGATCTAACATCAGAAGATGACAATAATTTAAAATGCAATAATCTGTGCAGAGACATCAAATGCCCTATTTACATTTATTTCAAAGCTAAGACAGTGGTAATTACTATAACTCAGTAAGTCCACATTTTTGTTCATGTTTGGTCATTTTTCTAGAAGAATGTGGTGATTTAATAATCAATTTATATTTAATATCCACTGCCTGCTTTGCACCTTCATGCAAGAGTAAAATAATTGCGCAAACATTTAGTGATACGTTCAAAACACAGAATTTAAAACCAGTACTTTAAAGCTATATTTCATATTCAACCATCACTGCTGATAAAAAAGATGGCATGATTTGGTTGTGATACTTTTCATAGACTTAAAATATACACGTTAAATAAAATATTATGACTCCACTGAGAATCAAGGCTCTGCTTAAAGACACCCAACTAAAGCTCTGCAGAGTCTTATGCTACTTCTCAGCAGACAAAGTAATGACCTTACACCATAAGGATTTTCTGACAAGTGTTAAACAGTGTACACACTGACCTATTTGTAGGGGGTTTTGTTCTGTATTGCTCAATTACAAGGTTTGGTACATAATCTAGCACACCATATTCACAGATCACAAGCAGTATGCTAAGCTATGCAACAGAAAATAGGATGTTAGGATACACAGGGATCCTCGGATTTCCTTCCAAGGGGAATTGATACTGTGTTAATGGAGATGTACAATAAAACAGGAAGTCACACATTTACTCCAGGGATGATCACCTTGGAAAACAACAGATGTAGCACTAAGATCACAGCAGGTCACCTCCTTCTGCTAATATGACTTTGGAGTGAACAAAAAAGCACCTACATGATACGTAGGAGTCATCGTTACACACCTCTGTGCTTTAAGAGTGTAGTTAGAGTTAGAAAATGGTAGTATTTTGATTCTGCCTTCTGTCCTCTTTTTGTCATTCCAGAATAGCTTTTTATACAGATAATTGTTTCACTAGCTACCAGTATGCAGAAGAGCTCATCTTGCCTATCAGTCAAACATGGCATTTTAAGTTTTGATGCTTCAGATTCTATTATAAAAACACAGTCACCAATATTATACTCACCATTGAGTTTTAAGTAATAGTCACAATGCTGTTAATTTTCCTTCTTAAAAGGAAAAAAAAAGTTGAAAAAGGAAGAACTGGGGTGGCGAAGTGCTGGAGCCTGAGGCATGGGCCCCGAATTAAAGCTGACCTAAGGACGAATCATAACCTAACAGTATGTTTTGTTTCCCCTGCTGGCTTCAGGTTCCAGAGGCAGAATGTGGCCCATCTTCATTTTTGTGGCCCCGCCATCTCCAGGTGGTCATGGTTGGGGTGGTGGGTGAGGCCAGGGCTACTTTAACCAGAAGCTGATCAGTCTGTGTGTGGTTTCTGTTGGGACTGGTTGCATCTTGCTAAGCTCTCTTGGTGGTGTCCTTCCATGTGAGAAGCCACTGAGGGAGTCATCTCTGTCTGTTGTGTCCAGTAGGCACTGGAAGAAGACTTCTGAGGGGAGGCTCCTGAGTTCCGTGTTGGCCTGTGTCATCAGGCAACTGATGGCAGTAAAATGATGATGGCTGGACCGGCACAAGAGATGAGGAACCAGACCAAAAAAAACCTGAAGATAATTTCACTGAAGAAAATTTCATTTAGGAAAATAAAACTGATCCCCAAGAGCTTTTGAAGAAAAAGTATTTCATTGCTTGCAGTCATTCTTTACTCCATCTTTATTATTTTTAGCATTCCAAATTGTAATATTTTAGAGAATGCAAAGATTTTTTTTCCTATTAGCAAGCATTTTTGCAGACTAGCCATCTGAATGGCTCTGAAAGTATCAGCTGTTCTTACACTGTATAGACAGTGTTAATTCAAAGTAAGCTTTGTCGTATGGCTGCAAAGTTAGCACATCTGAAAATGGAAACAGCTACACAGCCAATCTGCATGGATGCAGTCAATAGTAACTAACAAGACTGAATCAGTCTTCATCTTCTGCTCCAAAAGTAATATAAACTCCTTCATAAAACCATTCTCAGGAATTACAGTTAGTTAACTTTGTAGACCCTGAATTCAAGATCTGAAAAGCATCACTTTTGAGACACAACTGGGAAAGTTAGCCTCCAGAAAGATGTGTTGTGTGGAGGAAATGGATAAATTTAAGTAAGCTGTAAAAAGGAGTTACAAAGAAAGCAGTAACCTTTCCACACTGAGTAAGTAGTAATAGGCTGGAACTTCCACTGCAAAAGCATTGGACTGGACTTCAGAAAAATCTTTTTAATGGAAAGATAAAAGATTGCCCAAATATATTGCCTGGGAACATTATAAAGTCTCCAATCTGAGAAGTCTTCAGTGCAGGTCAGACAAACATCTGTCAGAATTTCATTGCCTTTGTGTGACCATGAATGGCATCCCGAGATCCTTTTTGAGTCCAATTTTCTATGATTCTATTAGACATCTACCAAAGATGACAGAACTCCCACTATGAATTCCCATTAATGGTGCTAGGTGAAAATAAGACTGGAAAGGCAAAACAAACGTACAGACCATTTTTGTAAAGACCGTTTTTTGTTGGCTTTATTCCTCTGGTACATACTTCATGTACTGCTTTTTCATGCCTATCATCAATCAATTTTAAACACCAAAGTGATTCTAACAATGTAATATTCCCCTTATATGAAACTGTAGATCCAGTATTAATCAGAGATACTTAAGTGAAATGTCTGTTATAATGTCTACTGTCAAGACATGTTCTCCTCTGTAGATTGACATCCATAATACACTGTGGCAACAATACCCATGGCTTTCAATAAATGCATAGTCAAAATAAGAGTTCAGTCTGTACTCTGAAACAGTCCAAGACACTGGGAAAGGGTCCCATCCTCCTCAGAGTGGCCTTAAAAACACTAAATATCTTCACTGTTTCTAGCCATGCTTTCATTATTCAATAACCTATAAATTTTTCTCAAAGTACTTATAAACAAGGCACCCAGTTCTTGGAAAATCAGAAATTTATTTTATACTATAAACTAACACTTATTTCTGTTCTTGTTTCTTTTCCTCTTTTCTCTCTATTCATCTATGCAGGGATATGGTCCTCAATGGTTTACAAATTAAAAGAAATCAAAAGCCTTGGGGTTCTTCTGGTTTTAGTTGAAAGAGGACAAAATAAAAAGCTTCTGCCTTTGAATTTCCCACAGGTCCAGTTTTAATTTGAAGGGGAAAATGAAAAAAGCACGGAGGGAGGAACCTGTAGAGAAATACAACAAGGCTAGATATTTAAAAATCATCTAACTGATCCCATCCTGCAAAAACAAGAACAAGATGTATAGCATAACTAAAAACATACCAAACCTCTGGAGCTTGCTTTTACTTTCTGTAATTCAAAGTAAAAAAAAATCTTAGATAAGCTCACTCAAGTTCCCACCCCCCTAAAATTACTACTGATTATTTTTTCTTTTCATGTTCAACAACTTTAATATCCCACTTCTGATTTTCAGGGCGTAAGGCAGCAAGAGATGGCAGGTGATCACTTTAAGTCTAATTATCCTAGCTATTGTTCTTCAGGTTGCTTCTTTATGCAGGAAATTAAAAACACAAAGAGAAGCGGGAAGAATGATGGCTCCCCACAACCTAATATTCAGAAGTCACTTATAAGTGAGATTGTCATGACTGAGCAGAACAAAGGAATGTAGGGAAATAAAAGTGTAGGCAGTTGTAATATTTATCAGTTTGTTCAAACTAATGATCCAAAATATACTCTAATATAATACACAATGGAATTTCAAATTTCATTCAACTCTAGTAATCCTACTGAAATCAGTCTAGGACGTAGTTAAGTACATGTAAAACCAGTTACAAAGCAATAAGAACCTTTGGTTCAGATAACAACAAACCCTATTTAGAGTTTATTCTGATAATTACATAGTGACATATAAACTATAAAATCATATATACTGTCATACCATAGCCTGAAATAAATGTTGCTTGTACAACAGCCATAACATTAAATTAAATAGCATATATCAGAAATGTGTTTTCTGTAATATTCTACACTTCAAGGTGTGTCTCTCTACTGTCCCAAGATGTAAAGTCCTTTAATTACTTAATTTTATGTACTGAATGCCTACCAAGAAATTGGGAATACAGAAATACCTAAGTATTTATATATTTAAAATATGTTAAATACATAAAAACATTTCAAGTGTTAGAATATATAAATATCCCTTTAACAATATTCTGCCCTAGATTATACCAGACACTGTATCTGAAAGATAACTGAAAAGCCTCTAAAGAAAGATGATCTTAATGCTTTTTTGTCTCTAAATTGGCTATTGTGCCTTGAACTTCCTTGAATAATACCAAGAGTTAAGGGAAAAAAACCAATTAAATTCTTCCTTATTTACTATAATAGTATCCCTGTATAAATTCACCAAAACAATAATCCCTTCTGATCCCACTTTTTCCCATCATATCTGTGCATCTAAGTGACATTGTAAACCTGAGGTGCCACACAAGAAAGAGCTGTAGATAGCATGAAGCAGTACTTTTAAAAACCTCCAATACTGTTGATCAATTTTTTTTTTCCTTACAAATTATGGAGAACTCCATAGACAGTTGCTTTTTAAGTTTGAAACACCTGTACTGCTTCCATGAATTCCAACTTCAGAGGAGTCAAAAAAAGCAGTATTTAAAGGCAGTAACACATCCCTCTCTCTCTGTTCTTTCAACAAGCTTGATGTCAGGCAAAGATGCTTTCCCCAATTGTTTACTAATAAAAATCTCCTATGACATCCACCATAATAATCCAGACTGCAAAACAGGTGGACAATTTTTAGTTAATTTTTATACAGTCTTAGTCATTCATAGCAGAGCCTTGCCCTTCAGAAGTAATTCCAGAGATAATCTCTTGTATTCCTCTGTCCTTTATATTTTAATATAGAATATATTAATGTCCTTTTATATTTTAATAATGTAATTAACAAGATATGATTGACATATTATAACTACCTCAAGCAGCCTGGAGTTTGACCTCAAATGTGTATGCCGATCCAAGTAGAAGCAAGTTATTACTCTAGGCTTCTGACACTAGCCTTCAAGAGCGTAATTCTTGTGAAAACTGCAGTTTGCTATCTTACAAAGTGGCTGATAAGGCACAAATACAGCCCAAAAGATGTTTCGTTACAACCTTCTGGAGATATCTCCAAATATACTTCATATAAATCTGCTTCTTATTAGATACTGTGGCAGGTAGTTTAAAGAGTTCATCTCTGTCTGCACCGGACTAACTTCAAAGAGCTTGTTTCCAATTCAGATGATCCATTCACTTCTAAACAATGCAGCAATGGGTACAGAATAAGAACCAGAATATTTATCTATTTAACATAACTCATATATTACAGTTTACCTGCCCATCTAATCTTAGATACTTCAGTTTTTGTAACAGTACAGAACCCCCACATTTTTGCCTCGCTTCTTCTCTCTCTCTTTGAGATAGCTGGAAGTGCTTTCTTTGCAGAGTAAGGGATAGAGGAAACAGGTGGGTTGGTTCGTTCTTCTCATTTAGATTAATCTAGAGTACTGGTGAATTAAAGTTTTGATAGTTAGCATTTTGATTTAGTTAAATTACTCAATTGCCCAGAGTTTATTTCTTCTCCTAGCAAGATTTTTTTTCCAGGAGATCTTCCGGGAAAATATCTGCAGCTAGGATTAGATTGGAAATGCTATTTCTTTCAGCATACTTAAGACACTGGCAAGGGTGAGAATTTAAATGAGAGATTTCAGATGTCTGCATTACGCACTTCATAAACTCCTTGCCTAAGGGACGTAAGAATAACAACAACAAAAACACTAACTCATTTCCAAGTTAATTTAAAAGCAGTTTGATGGCATAATATTTGCATATGTTAGCTTCAAGACATGCAATACATGCCATCAATATTTGCACCCATACTTTTAAAGGTTTTCTTTTCTACAAATACTTAATGTGTACTAGAAAAGCTATAAAATCCTTTACTTCATTGGCAAGTTTAGGAAAGTAAGGGAGGAAAAATTCAATTCTTGTAAATTCATGGAATGTTCCTTTGCAGGGGAAGGACTTTTCCATTTTGTATTTTTCCAATTTTCAGAATATACCTGTTCATCTTGTGTTTAGTTTCAGACACCATGTACTGAGTAATAGCTTTCTGTAGGTCACATAACTGTATTTTCCTTTAGAATTAGGAAAAAAGAGGCAGTTTGGAGGCAGCTTCTTTCATTAACAGATCAATTTTTTAATGGAAGTTTGTATTTTATATAGAATAGATTTGAGTCACCCCTACCAGAGGAGATGTGTGATACACTCAAGATGCCTTGCTAACCTGTAACAAGACACAGCTTCAGAAACATGTGTAGGCACAAGAAAAGGTGGTGATAAAAATTTGCAGTTCAACAAGCTTTAAGAACTCTTGCTAGTGAGACATGAGAATAAATGCTAGCACAGCACTGCTTCCTAATCTTCCACTTAAGTGCCAAATCAAGAAAACCAAGAATTATTAGCAGCCTCCAGAAAAAGCTATCTCAGCTGCTGAGCCAGCAACTACATTTCTCACTTCTCTGTACTGAAATTCAAGGTTATAGCCCAAGTCTTTCTTCAACCAAGTGAAGGGATCTTGCCAAATGCAAAGGAAGCTGAATTGTGTCCCTTTCTCTTCCAGTTCACCAGAAAGAGATGATAGTCCACTTAAAGCTTCCAGAAATATTTTTGTTTCACTCATATTACTCATTGTTCTAAGAAATCATACTTCTCCTACATTTGGGAAATAACTGTGTACATAGATAAATGAAAGAATTAACAATGTTTGATTTGACAGCTATTATCTGTGAATTACAAATGTGTGGCTTAAAAAAAAACATGGCAGGCTGGGGGAAGTGCTAAGCCTGTAACTATGCTTTCCCATACTTTATGTTAGCTGAAAATGGATTTACATGAGTCTTTTAGTATTCTCAGTAAGAGAAATGAATGTCACAGTTTTTCACTCCTCTATGCTGACACAAGTTTAAACCATATTCTCTTAAGCTTCAGCATTAACTTCGGTTGCATAGCTACAAAACTTCTCCTTTATCTTCCTCAAATTCTTTCAAGAATATTGATTTGAATAAGCATTTCAAACAAGATAAAATGGACTATGAATTTTATTTTTATGGATATTTGTTTAAATCAATCACAGGTGAATTAAGTTAAATTAGTGTGTAATTTAAATACCTGGGCATGCATTTTATGTGTACAGTATTATGGCTTTTACCTCATTACTCTGAATGGAAAAGTGGATCTTCATCATAACCTGAAGCAAGAGTGTAAATTTCATGACTTCAAAAGATAGAAATGGAACCAGGAGACTATACTGATCTGTAATCAAAATTTTTCAAAGGGAAATCATTAGAAAATCTGGCCTGTTTTAAGGTGCTCAGCAGAAAGCCAATAAAACCTGAAATACTGTGAATACAGACTACAGCATCTATCACTAAATACAAAAATTTATTTTATTCTGTATACCTTTTAAACATGAAAGTAATTTATCCTCGCCCAAATAATAAGACTAATACAAACTTGTTTTCAGAAAAGGTCTAAAAGGGATAAATGGATAATAGATGTTTTGCCAGTGACTTCTCTGGTGTGTAGAGCTGCTTGAAGAAATGATACAACATGAACAGCAACAGCAGCAATAAACTCTGATTTATTGCAGTACTCAAGCATGTGCAGAAGGGCGAATTTTTGTAAACACATCAATGGAAATAACTGTCATGATGTTTGAAATACAGACCATTAAACTGCTGCATTAAGACATTCAGTTTTG
Organism: Coracias cyanogaster; assembly: GCA_033124195.1. Lineage (NCBI taxonomy): Eukaryota > Metazoa > Chordata > Aves > Coraciiformes > Coraciidae > Coracias > Coracias cyanogaster. The sequence goes on along the minus strand of JAVSBS010009445.1, from coordinate 1,441 downwards.
CTGATATTTGAAAGTAATTGAACTTCGTAAGACTTTTCAATTTGCGTATATGTATTTTTTTTTCAAGCTTGAAGCATTTTCTACTGCAGAAGCTAAATAAGATTGAAGAAGGTAAGTATCTGCTAAATGCAATGATCTAGGGAAAAATCTGTAAATAAAAACCACTAACATGGAGTGTTGAGACTGAAAATTAATCAATAATTAAAGTACTGTGACAAGCTTTCTCAAGAGACTCTATATTGTGAATGTTAAAATCATGAAAGCATGAATCAGATGTTATCGAATACAGCCATGCATTATCACATATCACATAATATGTTCTTGCACTGTTCCACCAGGAAAGGATGTTAAAAGACTCAATCTTTGAAGTTAAAAGCTATTTGCTACTTACTGAATTCATATACCGTAATATCAGACTTGAAGGGTTTTATTTTTAAAGGACTGATACAAAAATAGTAGAGAAAACTGAAAAAGTACAGCTTTTAAGCAGGTGAGGCTTAGTATTTGGAAAAAATAATTTAGCTTTGATTCTTATTAACTGAAATAAAAAAGCTCAAATCTTATGTGTTGATTACAGAAAATTTCAGACCAAATGGTAAAAATCATGTAATATTGGGTAATAACAATGTAATGATTCTATGATTCTAATACAACTGTTGTAATTTCAAGGGGCAGGAGCTGGAAAGAGAATGCATTAAAGAAGCTTAGTTCTGGCGGGTGTTTTTTGTATGAAGGAAAAAAATATCTAAAAGTAGAAAGGAAAAGCATGAGGTTTTTCAATAACAAAAAAAGTAATCAAACTGCAAATTTATTAATGTTATAGAAATAAAAGCTTTTATTTATTTTTTACTAGCACTATCTTGATTATATGAACATAGCCAAGCTGATTCTACCCTTGGAATGTGCAGTCCATATGACAGACTTCTTGGTCAGAATTTCTGCTTCCTGACTACTTACATGCCTGAATTTTTAAAAGTATCAGTCACAATGCTTTAGGTACACAGGCTATTTCATCTGAGCTAACAGAAACAACCACATTGCTGAAAGCAACTACAAGTTGTGAAAGCACTGCTGAATAAGCAGGAGATAAAATAATAATGTAACATGATATTTATATTAAAATATATTTGCTGAATAGTGTTTGTAGCTACCTAATGTGCTGTTTCAAATTCACCTCAGCTTTTCTAAAGTAAACATCTAGGTAAAAATGGCAGCATTGCCAGTTAATGGTGTGTGAAACTACACAAAAAGAATCTAGATATGTGCTACACACCTATACTCATAAGCCAATAATTTTCACAAGAGGAGGTCTGTTGATTGTTCTGACATGGAAAGTACCCTAAGCTTTAAGAAGAGCTTTCTTACTATGAGTCTGTCGCTTTTTACTCTCATTTCTCTTTTCCCTTGTTTGAAAGAGATGTCTGCGTCCAATTTTTTCTGA
>JAVSBS010009444.1:34689-49508 GCA_033124195.1 Coracias cyanogaster | reverse complement strand
CTATTATTATTAAACTACTTTTTGTTTCTCATCTTATTTTCCTCCCCTTTCTTTTTGCTCTGCTGAGGAGGGAGAGGAGAAGAAAAGGGGGGGTGATAGAGCGGCTTGGTGGGCACCTGGCTCTCAGCCAAGGTTAACCCACCACAAAAACCTAAGAAATTAATTGTCTTAGTAAGTACAACAATTCCAGTGTAGACCATACTAAGCTAAATTTTAATTCCCTTTCTATGTCTTGCAGGAAGATACAGAATGTCTCGTGTGTTAATTCTACATTGCCAAAGTACAGAATATTTTCAGGGAAGATGAAAATCAAACAGAATGACTACTATTTGTGGCAGGCCTTCAATAAAACAAGACAAAATAACAAAGCAAAACAAAACAAAAAACCGTCACTCAGATGACTACAAGTCCATAATTGCCTTTGGCAGATTTTTTGGCAGGTAGTAGGATAAGTCTAACAAACAACTTGCCATTGTCTAAGTTACATTCAGGTGTTACCACTTGAAATGGTACAGATTCTTTAGCAGGTCCATTCTCTTCCTGATTTAATCATTGGTGTGATGCAGTAGGACTGCAGCTTTAAACAGTTTTTACCTGTAACTGTGACCTGGGAAATCTGGACATGCTGTATTCAGCTATTAATTGCCAAGCGTGTTGTCTTGAAACAGCCAGAGTCCTCATGAATGTTTTCCAGAGATGAAATCATCCCCAGCAAGTTTTTATTCTGAGACTTCAGAAGTAAAATATTAAATGAAATATTCACAGAAAAAAAAAGTATTTCTCAGGCTGGCACAAAAAGTGGAAATGGTCCCAGGGTGATAAGCAACAACCCTCAGTAACAGTAAATAGAGTTACAGCTCTTTTTTGCAAGTTTTATTTTCAACTCTGGTTTAATTCTGTTTAGTCCTTTTCAGATCTGTTCAGTGTTTTGATTCTGAGATTAATGGATTTAGATAAAAAGTGATTTGCATGAAGGAAAGATTTTCAGCAGTGTATTCTTAGAAGAATCAGGCTTTAGAGAACGGGGAATTCTGCTAAGGGAAGGGATTGACTTCTCCAGGGTTTCCCAGCAAGCCCCTGGCAGGAGAAGAAATAGGATCTTGGTCACCTGAGGCTATGCCTGCTGTTCTGTCCAGCAGCCTACATGGCTGCTTTTTTATAAGTGATTCACAGAAAGTGGGGCCAGTAAAATGCCTTTATCGTAAACCAATAAGCAAGATGTATTCAAATGCTTCCAGCAGTTTTTGTGCCATTGATTCATAGTTATCCCTCAAAACACCAAGCTGAAGAGCAACAACTCTTTTCATTCCTGCAGTGCGTATCTGCACAGCACAGGCATTAGGCAGAGGAGCTGCCTAATTAGAAGGGCTTGTTCTGGCTTTAATGCAGCTTAAGAACAGCTGCTTTAAGTTGTGTTATTGGCCTGTGATGCTTTCTCCCCTTCAAAATGGATCTGTTCTGTGGCCTCCAGCAAATCAACAAATGTACTTAAATGGGATGGAAATACTCTGATTTGGGAAGTGCCTTGTGTAGGGTGTGCCAAGGCTGCCTGCTGTTACTTCCTAATCCAAAAGGAGTCGTCACCATTTAAAATGACATATTGCACTATTTGTAGCATTTTTTAAAAGGCTGCTCAGCCAGGTGCAACTCTGATCTCACAGGGGCAAGAGCCACAGCTGCAAATGGATGGAAATCCAGAATTTTTAGTGCCAGTGAGAGAGGATCACCAGATGGGAAATTTAGCAGGAAATCTCAGTGTCATTATGAAACTCCCCCTCTGCATTTCCAAGTGAAAACAAATGCTTGAATGATGAAAATTATGACATATTAAACAATTAAAGTGAATTGCAGATAGCTGGCTCAGATATACCTGAGATTCTGGAATTACAGATGGCAAATTTAACAAAGCGTTGTGACATGCTTTTGCTGCAGATACTAGGGGATCAGGGAGAAGTGCACAGAATCTCTGACAATGGTTTCCAACAGCAGTGGCAAACCCAAACATAGGCAAAGAGGGAATGAATCCACAGAAGCCTGTTGATGTACACTGTTCAGAATAACATAATCTACTGCTTCTGACATCAGCTGTTTAATAATAAAAATTATCCAGCAAATATTGAGGGTTTGTCCTCATAGTGAAAGAGCGTATAGATGTTAGTTAGGTCATGGGAATGCTTTTAACAAGCACTTTTTTCTGTGTGTGGCATACTGTCTTGCTGATAAGTCAGGAAGGGGGAAGTAGGGGGCAGAAGCTGTTGAAACTACCTGTATTTACAGTGTGAATTGAGGAATGATGAACAATCTTTCACAAAATGACAGGTTACTAAAACTTAGTAGTGATGGTAGGCAAATTCGATCATCATCAAAAATCATATGTAACATATATTGATAGATGATAAAATTCACCCTATTGCATGGGAAGACAGCCAACAGTCTGTAGCATTAAGCACTTACTTGTTCCATAAGGCTTTATTTCGCGCGTTTATATGCAAGTATTTCAAGGCATATGGAGTTTTATAGAGATATGCTGGGCAAGTTTTTTGTCTTCCTATCTTGAAGGACAGTTACACAGGTAAATGCTTTCAGCTTTTATTATTCATGTGAAAATAATATAATATTTTTGTATCTGCATAGTAATACAATATTTTGTAATTTATAACATAGTATATGTAATTTATAACATAATACAAGATTTTAGTTTCCTGTATTATGATCTCACTCTTATAGCAACATTGGGGTAGAAAGCACTAGCTTTATCATTTGACAAAGGGGTAGAATGAGGATATCTGCTCAAACATTTTCTTGTGTGTCTTCTGCGGATTCTTCTGACTTGGTCTGATAACAGCAAAGTTTGCTGAAGCTACTCCAGTGAATATATGTAATATAGATTAAACACACAGTGCTGTAATAGATGGTTCCTGGTCTTAGAGCTGCCTCATTTGAGAAACAGCATATTGAGTACTGACCTAGAATTTAGGTCAGAAGCCATAGACTTCCTGTGTTAGGGGCTGACTTTGGATGTCTGGTAGCTAAATAAGAATGTAGGAACTGATAGGATTTCCAGAAGTACCAGATCTTAATTTAAGCTTAACCTATATGAAGACCAGCTCTGAGGGTATAAGCTCTTGATCTAGCTGAGGGAGGTTCCAGCTGCAGATGTGACTCTGTGACTCGGAAGCTAGCCTCTCTTTTGCATGAAGAGCACTAGTGTAAAGCGGAGATAACAGTGTGGTGTTGGAAATAAAAGAAATTACAAGTTCTGGGGGAATCTGAAAGAAAAAAACTTGATAAGTAGGAAATAAACAAAATACGATTTCTAGAATCTGGCATCTTCTTCTAAGGTAATGGGAATATGATATATTTATTTTGGTTTAGATAGTCAATGATCCTGGCAAATGTAGAGAAGAAAATGGAAAAACCACAACTGTGACTTGACTAACCAGCCTTCCCTAAAAAAAAAAAAAAAGTGTAATTTTGCATATAACTTATTTTATCACCTTCTTATTAAAATTATAGAAACTAGATGCTTGCTTTAGGGTTAAAACAGGAAATGAGTATCCCCAGTTAGCCTTTCAGATACCATCAAAGTTGCTTAAAACACATGGCTGAGACACAATAAGACAATGTAAAGTTGATATTTAAAAATATTATTCATTATTGTGAGAAGGTTAAATAAATGTAGTGTTATATTTTTAATGGAAAACGTCATTAACTGTATTTCTTAAATACGCTACTCAGAACTGTTCCGGCAAAGGAAGCAAGAAACATTAACACAGGCAAAATAATATTCCAGTCTAATTCAGTACTTTTTTTGTGAATAGCGCTTACTCATTGCTAGTAAGTCTTACTAGCATGGCAACTACTAATGTTCCACAAGCTTAGTTATAAATGTGTGCCATCACAGTGAAGAAGAAGTAATGAATATTACAGACCTCAAGACAACCTTGTCTCTGAAGACAATCAATTGTTTCAGCATATGGATAAGGAGTAAAATCCAAGATATGCTTTTGATTGAGATGTCATTAGCATATAAAGCAAATTAAGGTACTTTATATATTTAATTTTGTAAAAATTAAACACCTACCAAAACTTTTGTTTTCTTGGCTTCAGAATTTTCATTACTGCACAAGTGCTACATTCAGGCACCATGAAAGTGAGTACAATGTTTAAAGGATGCTCTAGCCTTAATGATAATTGTTCAATTTCTGTACTCTACCCAAAGACAGCAGAAGGTTATCCCATCCTCTAAAATTGCTTAATTTACCTACAGACAACGTACCTAAAAACATAGTCTGCAATCGCTAGCAAAGATCAATAGCCATCGGCAGTTCAGCTTCAAAACCTTAAGATGTCCTGCACCTTTATTACCACTATTTATCTTATTTATTATCTGAATCAATTTTATTTAAGGCCAGGATTCTGAACGAGACACTATCACTTCAGAATGGCACTTTCTCAGAAAGTGCACTTCTAAAAAAGTTCAGGTGGACTAAATCACAAAGAATGTGGCTTTCTTCCCTACATGTTTTACATAAAAAAAACCACAATTAGAAATGACAGCTCTAGACTGTGAGGAAACAGCTCCATTCGAGACACAATCAATTCAAGTGTGTGGCTGTAAATAATAAAACAGCAAAGAGTTGATAAATATTTGTGTCTCAGTTTAGTTCTATACTTGTATTACTCTCATTCTTTTCACAGAATTTTGAAACAGAAGAGGACTGTTGTGACCATCTCATGCAACAGGCTACAGAATTCCTGCATCAGACGTGTAATTCCTGCCTGAGCAAGAGTAGATGCCATTCAGGCAGACACTTAATATTGGTTCAAGCACTTCAAACAATGGAATACCCCTTACAGTCATGGTAAATTACTCCAGTGCTAGTCTTTCACACTTATTTCCCATTTGATCTTGTCTAGAGTAATTCCCAGTATGCTGTTGTGCTTTTCCCTGTTAAAGTTTCAACTCTTTTATCTTAAACTTCTAGGTTCTCAGAGGTGATGGGAAAGCAATTCTTAAACATTTGTTGCATAAAATAGATAATTTTAGGTTTTTTTTATGGGAGGCCAGTTTTCTGGGCAACTAATTCTACCTATTGGGAATTTGTGCTGCATTATTATATAAAATAGTCTCATTTTGAGTAACATCACAGTTACTGGCTGCAAATCAATCCCTGAAGATGACTGGAATATTTTTCAAAATATAGCCATGAAGGTCTCAACAAAATACTCAAGACACTTCTGTATACGCAGTTCTACTAAAAAGAACAACTATTACTAGCTATTTTTTCTTGGTAGCTGCCATAGTAAGATTTCAAAGCAACAATATGGATCTTATACATTTCATTCGCATTGTTGAAAATACCAGTAATGGTTCATTAATTTTATGTCTGCCTTAAGCAATATTAAAGACAATAATTTTTCAATAAACAGTCTACTTAACAAGATCAAAAGGAAGAGATACTTATCAATTACAAAGAAGCATAACTATGGAATTCTGTCAAACTACACTGACTTACATCAGCCCATGGTACAACCTAGAGTAAATATGTTCCAACTTACTTTTTTACAGCTGTTGGATTCTTCTGCATTTAATGAATTGTAGAAATCTTACCATTTTAAATAGAATTTTATTTTCAGATAAGAGCTGATCTGTTTTATAGATCTCAAAAATATTAAATACTTTTACTGTTCTCAGTTTTGAAATTAAAATCACTCTCTGTATCACAGAATTAAATGTATATCATCTGATGATACAGCTACGTAATCCATCTTAAAACAGCAAAGAATAAAATATAACCAAAAGTAATGTTGTACACTGATAATTAAATCAGGAAAAGGTTTCAATATGGCATTTATTTCCAGAAAAAAAAACCCACCCTACTTGTGTACATAAACATATATTGATATAACACTTGGAATTATCAAATGCAGCTGTCTTCCAAACTTACAGAGGATGAAATATTGCCTTTGGTTACCTGCTGAAGTGAGATCGTTCTTTTTATGTCCTGCTAAAGGCTTTTTCTTGTTCTCAGAAGGTCTTGTATCCAAAAGGACAGCTTATAGCTGTCTGCACACAGAAAGGCTTGTCAGACAGAGGTCACAGCAATCTGCAAAAAAGGTCTCAGAATTTCCCATTTTTACTGCAAATAAATTCTAACAAATATTTGAACATTTTATATAATGTATGCATGTGCACATATAACATAGTTGTACATATTTTATGTGCATGTACACATATACATAATCTTCCTGATGAAAAAGAAAGTGTTGAACTCTCAAATCCTCAGTGAGGGGTGGATTCTTGAATGAGGATATTATCGCACAAAGGAGACTAACCTCATCACCTTCAAGCTGTAACCTTCTCTGCAGTTTCATCCTGAAGGTCTGTGCCTTGAACTAGAGTAAAACATGAAAATGATAGTAAGTTGACCAAGGATGATCAAATAGAGGCAGTTCTGGACCTGCAGATAAAGAGAAATCATAGTTGCCTGAGAAAGTTTTTCAGCTGCGATTGTAGGTGGGAGTCTTGAGGCTTGTACTGTGATAATTTAAACTCAAAAATCCTACTGTGCATATGACTCTAAAACATTTCAGAGTTCTGAAGCATTACAATTGGGTCTTTATATGTACATCCAAAAAAAAATTGTAGACATGGATATGTTTTCAATCCTAGCATAATGTACAGTGGCAGAAAAAAAACTAGACTTTTTTACAGAAAGTGGACAAAAATTATCTGCAAATGCCAATTAGATTAAAATATAAATTCTAGGCTTAAATGTATGGATTCTTCTGCAAATATGGCACATATTTATGAAAACATTACATAAAACTTGCATGAATGTTATAGTTCATGTAGCATTAATTTAATTACAATTTTTTAAATGAAGGTATTGAAGTAACTGCTTTTGATATGGCTGAAAAAAAAATTCTTTATATTTAGAAATGGGTTATTTTGGTAACAGCTAATATATTTCATTTCAGCCTTAAGGTCTTACATTTTTTAAATAGAAAGCTATACATTATGATTGACTACATCACTAGTTAGTACTAGTATGATTGATGATCATTAGTTATTTCATAATAAAACATATATATTACATAAGTGTATATATGTATATGTATGTATGTGGGAATTTATATATGCTGCTCCATATATATGTAAAGTTATTTTATTTCATTAAAATATATTCTATGATATACAATATATAGATAGTATGTAATGTACAAAATATTCTATAATCTAGTTGCATATTTTAGTATACATTTATATTATATTATAGTATAGTATAGTATATATTATGTTCTATTCTATGTTATTATACATTATGCATATGTTACTGTGCAGATACCCATGGAACAGGTTTCGGTGAACAAATGAGAGAGGTAGGGAGGTGTTAATTCAGCTCAGCTCTGCCTTGCCTTGACAGACCCTTATTTGTGATGACTCATGGGGGCTGTGAAAAATGACCCAGCCCTGAGTTATCCAAAATGATTAAACAGGGGACAAAGGACAGAAACCTGAATGGAACCTAAACTCAATGTGGTGGTTTAATGAAGCCCCAGTGATTCAGTCTCCACCGGCAGCTGAGCCACGCGGCTGCCACGTGGTCCCTGCTGCTGCCCCCCCACTGCAAACAAAAGAGTTTCAAAATGCCTTTTTGAGTTGGGATAAGGAGACTTTAATACAGAAACACATAAGAAACAATCACAGTGACAACAGCACTAACAACAGTAAGAAAGAAATCTACAAATAAGTGATACTGCATAGACAAAGAGATGCTCCTGAGCAGACTGAGAGTTGTGTCCCCGGCCCCCCCACACCCCACCCCGAACCGGAACTGGCCCCAGGGCAGGATGTCAGCATGGTATAGATTAGCCTGGCTGCACCAAATTAACCCTGTCCTGTCTGAACCAGGACACCCAAATAACAAACATTTTGCCCTGATTCTCATTTCATCCACTGTCTATTCTTGAGATATATGTTAGTTTGGCTCAGTAAATCATTTGCATACACTAGACATCACAAAATTAGTAAAACTACTATGGTGCATCCAGGAAAAGATAAGGGGAAATCCCATCATGCCACCAAAGATAAACGTTCTAGATAGTCAAATTTCCTTGGGCATACCTCTACTCTCCTCCCCCTAACCTCCATCTCATCCTTACAGGATAAAAACTGTAAGGTTTTCGGTAGAATTTGAAGACATTTTTCCAACAATACATCTGGACTGTAGGAGATCGTTCTCCCCTTGTTTGAGATGTCAGACAATCGTTTCCCTTGGGATTGAGATCCATCCCTTACCTAAGAAAAGGTAAGTGACTAAGAAACACGTGTGGTATTTGACATGTTTTAAGATATAGCACACTTTTAATTTGTACTACTACATTGCCAGGAATCACTCCGTTTTTTAATAGTATATCCTGTGTATTGCTTTTTAAATTGCAATAGTGCATTATTCTGTTGTATCCATAAAACCTGCAGTAGTGACATATTGGACCTGGGAGTGAAGTTCAAATAAATTGCTAGTTTGAACCTTGCAGTGAAGTCCCTCTCTCCATCACAGTTACAGTTTAATAAAAAGAGTTATCACTCATGAAAAAGTGTTGTTACAATGTTTTCTGGGGAAAATCAGTGTTACTTAAACTACAAATTCAAAATGATTTTCCAAATTGCATATGATTTAAAGTTGAAGCAAAAAATGAAAAAAATATATTCTAAAATTTCAAAATTTTTCTATGTGTTAACAAAAATAACATTTCCCTTTTTTACCACAAATTCCAGATTCCATTTTTTTTCCCCCTCTTTTGCATGTTCTGGCAGTGAAAAGTGTTAGATCATGCATTTGCTGTGCACTCAGAAAAAAAATCCAAACTTCATCTTCATATGAAAAGTGGGGAGTGACCTGGAAAATAACAGTGACTGTTACATGTATTATCTCCGATAATTTGTTGCCACGATTGCATCTTTCATCTATATGGAGCAACAGTGTCTCCTGGTGGTCAGCTAGTAGTTAAAGTCAGGCAACTATTTTTTCAAACTCCATTTCAGTTGATCTATATAAAGGTACTATCATAACAAAGCTAAGACTTGTGTAATTGTTGCCCTGGGAACTGATTTTTGTTGAAAGGCCATTCAAGTACTTTAGATATCTGTAATTAAATATGTACTTATATACTTTGGAAGTAAGTTGCTTCTTTGGGAAAAAAAAAAATAATAATAAAAGCAAACTCCCTGTGACTGTGGTCTCAGCTCTCCTTGATCATCACACAAATGCTCTTCCCCTCCCCCTGGCCCAGGATGTACTAATTAGATGAATTCAAACAAACAAACAAAAGAACAACAACAACAACAAACCCTTTAGTTGTGCTAAATCTTTAAACATTTTTCCTATGCATTTGCTATGTTCACTGCTTGCAGATAATGGGAAACTTCAGTCCCTTGTGAAAAGCATTGCTTTCTAAGTAATTCTAATTCCTTCCATTACATTTTTTTGCACTACACACACAAAAAGAGATGAGAGTAAATGTTTCCCTATCTTCAAATTTAATTTGAGACATTTTAGTTGATGAAATGTATATTTGTGTAAACGTTTCGCACAGGGAATGACATCTAAATTTGCACTGTGGAACTTGACAGCAGAGTTCTATAACCTTATATTCTACTCATTGATCTCTAGCTGCTGTGTACTACCTAAGTAATTTCCTATTCATATTTAGCTTAAATTGTAAACAGTATAAGCTTCTAAGCCTTATATATAGAGACTCAGTAGTATGAAAATACTATGAACTAGATACTGTTACTTGTCAGTGTGTCTGACAAGCAAAAAGACAGAAATGTAGTTTTACTTAGCAATAAATTATTTTGCTATGCAAGAACAAAATTACAATAAAGTACTTGAATGTATGGGAGGAGAGTAAAACATAAAGCTGGTGACATACTAGCATCTGAGAAGAATATAACACAGAAAAGGTAAAGAAATGTGTTCCTTCAGAAATATATATAAGCATGTTTAGGAAATAAGTATTTAGAGGGCTGAACTAATTTTCCAGGAGTTTTATTATTAATGTGTGCTTCTCTTTTTGTATTTATTCTTTTTCAATGAATAAATATGGCTATAAAGTTATGATACCCAGTTCTACAACTGCAAGCAGATAGAGACCTGCTTGTGTTAGGAGCCTCAAAGTGGACAGAATGACATGCAATCAAGTATTACTTAGCTTAAGTCAAGTTTGTAGAATTGACACACTAGAAAGTATTGTTAAGGCACAGGGTTAACATACATTCTGAACTTGCTGAATATTATGAAAGGTAGCACTTGTATTTGTTCTAGGAAATGCTATGCTGTGAAAGACTTCTACTCTGAACATGCAAAATTGCATATGTTTTTATTAAACATAAAAGGTATTGATACACAGACATTTAAAGCCATTTGAGTGATTTTAATTTTTATATTTTTCCTCACTAAGGCTGCTGTTCCTACTACATCCAAGTTCACTGCAAGCAAGTTCCCATGTATACATCCTTACATATAATCACAAAAAGTTAATAAACATATTGAACTAGAAGTGAAGATTCACATAGGCTAATGAATATGTGGTTGACGTACTACCTGAGTTTCAGATTAATTTCATACCTGCAGTACTCTGAGATACTCCTGTGCCAAAACCCTGGTGTATTTTACACAGGATCTCCACATAAGAGAATTCAGATGCTGGAAAGGCATGCAACAAATTTAGGCATGCTCAGATCATGAGTTTTTGTTTGATATTGGTCACATTTCTACCAGGGTTGTGTTATAAAAACACTGGTTTTGTTATTAAAAGCCTTGTGTGAGACTTTACATCCCTGAATATTGAGATGCTTGCTACAGGTTTCAATTCAAATTATTCTCTGAAAAGTAAGCTTTCTAATGTCTTTGGCAACACAGCTTCTGTACAGCTCCTTTCTCCCTTGCTTGCATGTGAAGGTATTCTCTTCTTATAGGTGAAGATCCTGTAAAGTCATGTGAAGTAACTGTGGCCGAGGCAACATAACTTGCTGCTAGAGCAGAAAAGATTATTCAGTGTCTCCAATCCTATTTTAACAAACAGAATGAGTTACTGTAGTAAGAGTTATTTAGCTGCTTTGATACAAGTGGAATGGTAGAGTCCTTCGTATCCATATCAGCCATTAAATGACTCTCAGATGTGTCTCCTGCTTTTCTTTCACTCCTCAGCAGTAGTTTTTGCCGTGGAGGGAATACTGAGAGAATGATTGCCTGGATTTTCCTAACTAACTCCATCACTGCCTGTAGAATTATTCAAGAAGTTTAAAAAATACTATTAGTTTACAGACAGTGTAAGCTATACTGTCACAAAAAGGATAGAAGAACTCAACATTCACTTGTATGTAAGACTGGCCCGTTTCTAATTTTACTGTTAGGAAATCACTTGATAGGATTAATCAAAAACTGTTGCTGCACAGCAGATAGGCATTATCTGTCATTCCACTAACTAATTAATGTTAGTTGCAAACAGGTAAAATGCTTACCAATAAAGCTCATGAGGTTTAAGAAATGTCTGTATTTTGGGCATGACTCCTATGGTTCAAATTACCAAACAGGACTATTGCTTATAAGTTAAGATAACCTTGTAGAAAACATGACTGACTTGCAGAAGTATCTAAAATTAAAAAAAAAAACAAAACCCAAGTGGCTGGATTTACCAATAAGTACATATATAATGCCAGGGCTGTTTCCTTGAATTTGGGAAAGGTAAGAAAAGTTTTTCTATTGATTGAAATCTATCTTTGGCTGCATGCACCATAATAAGCAAAATAGGTGACACTTCCACTTAAATTTATCTGCAATGCAGAAGAATGAGTGAAAATAAATACAAATCAACAGCAAGGGGTATATGTAATTCCTCAAAGAGAAGGGAACAAAGGGTAAAAAGGAAGACATGTCTGAAATTGTTATTATCAACATATCCTAGGAGATACAAATGAACTATAAGATTTCTGTCAGTATTTCTATCATTTGGCCAGAAAAAACATCTGTATCAAAACCCTAGAAACAATTGCATTCACAGAGCTAATAGAGGGAATTATAGTAAAAGTGCAGATACGGAACAGATGACATTTTAATAGTTTAGTTTTCTCTTCAGTACACATGATGTTCATCTATCTGCTCCAGAGAAAAAGACAGTGATAAGCTAAGCCACTACATTGAGATGGCCTGGGAGAAGACAGTGACAATTTCCCATCTAATTCTCAGTTGCTGTGACATTGTGAGCCTGAACTGTGATATCTACTGCAGCTTATATATAGGCTAGATTTTCAATAAAAGGCTCAACACCTCAAAAGGTGTCTCTGTTTCTGAGACAACTGTGTGTCGTGGTCCGGGCGCATGCGTCCGTGCCGCCTCCCAAGGAGGAGAGGGGATCAAAGGCAAGTTGTCTTTGAAAAATATCTGACCATTATTATTTTACTGAGAGTGGATGCAGCATGATCACAACTGACACTAAGTGCAGAAGCTGTTCTCTTGAAAACCTAGACTTTTAAATTAACCTAAAATTCTTTTAACATGGCTCTGGTGCTCACAGATGCAAGCTGTGTTGCATCTGATAAGACTGGAGTTGGGTACTGCAAGTGTATGGTTCTACTGGACAACATATCAGGTATGAGAGATAGAGAATACATAATGACACCCAGGTTGGTCTATTTTGGTCCTTGTTGAGGTCAAGGAAATACAAAAAGGGACAATCATTCTGTGGCTTGCAGGTACTTTTCCTTACAAATGAAATCTTCCACTGATCTAAATGAGCAAATATACGGTAGTTGTAGTGGTTCTATGATAGTTTATTTTAGACTGATACTAAACTTTCTTAAGAAAATGTGATTTACAATTTTTCAACAGGTTTAATTGAATCTAAAATTCAATTTGTTCATGTTATCTGTAACCTTTAAACAATCAATAGCTATACAATTTCAGTAAAGACTCTTTAAATTTAGAATTATTGAAAAGGCTTACAAGTAGTGATAAACAGAGTAAGGTGGTATTGATTTGCCAGTGGAAGACATTGATTTGAACTGTAAACAGGTATTATGCTAGAAGAATTATATTACTGTACGTAGTTTTACCACTCTTATTCTGAGCCACTTGTGAGCAGATTCATGGTATTTATTTGATTATGGTTGTAATAGTCTTTTAATAGCTTGAGCAGATTTACGGCTGAGGGAACACGAAAGTCTGAAAAAATCACGTGAAATGGATTGAAGGCACAAGTTTCTGCAGGCATTTTGCATTTCATAGGTTGTGAATGCTTATGATTTACTAACAAATATGCTTACAATAAAAATGTGTTTATACTGTGCCTGCAAATGAACTTGTATAAAATAAAGTATAACTTTATTATATAACTTAATATATATTTAATATATAACTTAATAAAACTCAGTATAAAATAAGAGATATGTACACTGTTTTTTTATCTAGATATTATGTTCCAGTACTTTAGCCAAACAATAAATTTTTTACTGACATTTGTGAAGCATGTATAGAATCATAAAATCATTTAGGTTGGAAAAGACCTCCAGGATCATCTAGTTCAACCTTCATCCAACATCTCCCTAACCCCTAGACCACGTCTCGAAGCGCCACATCTACTCATTTTTTTAACACCTCCAGGGATGGTGACTCCACCACCTCCGTGGGCAGTCTCTTCCAGTGCCTAACCACTCTTTCAGTAAAAAACTTCTTCCTAATATACACTCTAAACTTCCCCTGCTGCAACTTGAGGCCATTTCTTCTTCTCCTATCCCTAGATACCTAGGAGAAGAGACCAGCACCAGCCTCGCTACAACCTCCGTTTAGATAGTTGTAGAGAGCAATGAGGTCTCCTCTCAGCCTCCTCTTCTCCAAGCTAAACAATCCCAGTTCCTTCAGGAGCTCCTCATATGACATATTCTCCAGCCCCCTTACCAGCTTTGGTGCCCTTCTCTGCACATGCTCCAGCACCTTAATGTCCTTCTTATACTGTGGGGACCAAAACTGGACACGGTATCCAAGGTGCAGTTTCACAAGTGTCGAGTAGAGGGGCACAATCACCTCCCTACTCCTGCTGGTCACACCATTTCTGATACAGTCTAGGGTGCTGCTGATCTTTTTGGCCACCTGGGCACACTGCTGGTTCATGTTCAGATGGCTGTCCACCAGCACGCCCAGGTCCTTTTTCACAAGGCAGCTTTCCAGCCACACTTCCCCAAGCCTGTATTGTTGCCAGGTGTTACTGTGACTGAAGCGAGGGACCCAGCACTTGGCTTTGTTAAAACTCATTCAAT
The DNA here is from genome assembly GCA_033124195.1 of Coracias cyanogaster. Classification (NCBI taxonomy): domain Eukaryota; kingdom Metazoa; phylum Chordata; class Aves; order Coraciiformes; family Coraciidae; genus Coracias; species Coracias cyanogaster. The sequence goes on along the minus strand of JAVSBS010009444.1, from coordinate 35,185 downwards.
TTGCCTCAGCTCAACGATCCAGCCTGTCCAGATCCCTTTGCAGAGCCTTCCTACCCTCAAGCATATCAACACCCCCACTCAATTTGGTGTCATCTGAAAACTTGCTGAGGGAGCACTCAATCCTCTCATCCAGGTCATTGATGAAATTATTAAACAAGACCAGCCCCAGAACTGAGCCCTGGGCAACCCAGCTTGTGACTGGCTGCCAACTGGGTTTAACTCCATTTACACAATGCTCTGGGATCAGCCATCCAGCCACTTTTTAACCTAGCAAAGAGTACACCTGTCTACAGTGTGAGCTGCCAGCTTGTTCAACAGGATGTTGTGGGAGACAGCATCAAATGCCTTACTGAAGTCCACGTAGACAACATCAACTGCCTTGCCCTCATCTACTAGGCAGGTCACCTGGTCATAGAAGGAGATCAGGTTCCTCATACTTGTCCTTTGTGAACCCACGCTGGCTAGGCCTGATCCTCCGGTTGTCCTGCACTTGCTG